>JAKUCV010007445.1:18222-35975 GCA_028386065.3 Turnera subulata | reverse complement strand
TGAATCATTTGAGACATGTGAGTCATGTTTATTAGGCAAAATGACGAAGGCTCCTTTTATCGGTAAAGGTGAAAGGGCTTCGGACTTGTTAGGCCTTATACATACTGATGTATGGGAACCTATGTCGACACAAGCTAGAGGTGGATTTCAATACTTCATTACATTTACTGATGATTTCAGTAGATATGGCTATGTGTACCTTATGAGACACAAGTTAGAATCCTTTGAAAAGTTCAAAGAATTCAAGAATGAAGTACAAAATCAACTCGGAAAAGTATTAATATGCTTCGTTCTGATCGAGGAGGTGAATACTTAGACCGAGAGTTTCTTGATCATCTAAAGGGTTGTGGTATAGTATCACAACTTACTCCACCGGGTACGCCTCAATGGAATGGTGTATTCGATAGGAGGAACAGAACCTTGTTAGACATGGTTCGTTCTATGATGAGTGAAGCTGACCTTTCTTCTTCCTTTTAGGGACATGCATTATTGAGTGTTGCATTTACACTTAACCGTGTTCCATCTAAATTGGTCGAAAAGACACCATATGAGATATGGATTGGGAAGCGTCCCAATTTGTCTTTTATTAGGATTTGGGGTTGTGAGGCTTACGTAAGACGTGAAGCATCAGATAAACTCGGCCCTAAATCCGACAAGTGTCTTTTATATGATACCTTAAAGGGTATTATTTCTATAATCCTTTAGAGCACAAAGTGATTGTTGCTCGGACTGCTATTTTTGTGGAAAGAGAGTTTATTTCTAGAAGAATCACTGGGAGGAAAATATAACTCGAAGAAGTTCGAGATATAGAGGCTGAGATGGAACAACGACAGGATCCGCAAGTTGTTGTGGATGAGAATTCTGTACCTGTAACACATGGACCGCGTAGGTCGGATAGGATTCGGTATGAGCCTGAGAGATATGGATTTCTCATAACTCATACAGGAGATGTGATGCTCATAGGTGAGGATGAGCCCACTTCCTATCAGCTGGCCATTACGGGTCTGGACTCCAAGAAGTGGCTTGAAGCCATAAATTCGAAAATGGAATCCTTGTATGAAAAACAAGGTATGGACCTTGGTGAAAATGGGTTTTTGTGAAAGACCGACATGGATGGTAATGTGATTACCTTTAAAGGGCAATTGGTTGCGAAAGGTTTCAAGCTAGTTCATGGTATTGACTATGATGAAATTTTCTCACCAGTCGCCATGGTTAAATCCATCCGGATTCTATTGGCTATAGCTGCATACCACGATTATATGAGATATGGCAAATGGATGTCAAAAACCGTTTTCCTTAAACGGAAATCTTTTAGAGGGTGTGTATAAGACACAGCCTGAAGGTTTTGTCGATCCAAAGAATGCCAATATGGTATGCAAGTTGCAAAGGTCCATTTATGGACTTAAGCAAGCTTCAAGGAGTTGGAATCTTCGTTTTAATGAAGTAATCAAAGAGTTTGGTTTCATTAAAAGTGAAGATGACTCATGTGTTTACAAGAAGGTTAGTGGGAGCATTGTTGTTTTCTTGTTGTTGTATGTTGACGACATTCTACTCATTGAGAATGATGTTCCGACACTACAGTCTGTAAAGACTTGGTTAGGAAGAATTTCTCAATGAAGGACTTAAGAGGAGCTGCCTAAGTGTTAGGTATAAAGGTCTATAGAGATAGATCCAAAAGGCTTCTCGGGCTAAGTCAGAGAACGTATATTGACAAGGTGCTAAAGAGGTTTAGCATGCAAGATTCCAAGAAGGGTTTCTTGCTCATGTCACATGGCATATCTCTCTCAAAGAGTCAATGTCCTAGTACATCTAAGAAGAGAGATTTGATGAGTTAGATTCCTTATGCATCTGCAATAGGATCTATCATGTATGCCATGCTATGTACTAGGTCGGATGTCGATTATGCTTTGAGTGTCACACGCAGATGCCAATTTGATCCCAGTGAAAGTCACTAGACAGCAGTTAAGAATATTCTTAAGTACTTAAGAAGCACTAAGGATGCATTCCCGGTTTACGGAAGCGTTGATGGGCTTGTTGTAAAGTGTTACAAGGATGCTAGCTTCCAAACTGACAGGGATATTTTTAGATCGCAATTAGGTTATGTGTTTTTGTCTTGGAGGTGGCACTGTTTGCTGGAAGAGTTCCAAGCAAGAAACAGTTGCCGACCCTACAACTGAGGCTGTACTAAGTTCTGTTTGAGAACTATGTAGCAGATCTTTTGACTGAGCCTCTCTCACAGCGGAAGCATGATGGTCATGCTACATCCATTGGTATTAGATACATGGATGATTGGCTTTAGTGCAAGTGGGAGATTGTTAGTAATATGCCCAAAAGCCAATCAATGGATGATTGTATATAGTCGTGTATATACATTAAGGTTATTCCAATAAATATGATTATGAGATAATCGCTTGCACATATTTATAACCCTGGAATATATATTTGATATATTCTTAAATGTCCCTAGTCGATTATTATTATGGATGGGTTGTAATAATAAATTAAGACTAGCGTATGTTGAGAATTTATATGTGATATGAATTCTACATACGGGTACAAGTTAGAGAACTTGTGGACTTGACCGACCCACATAAGAATGCTACATGGAGCGTTATATGTTTGTCGATAGCGATTCTTATATGTATTGTCCTTAGACCTGAGATCGTCAAGGTTCCCAACATGTGAGTCATATACTTTGATATTATTCCTAGTCATCCCTAACTGGGTGGACTTAAGGGTAATCATTAGGTATATGATAAGTGTGTAGTGGGTTTTGTATGATCCAGAGGGGAATCGTCCAACCCATATAATGGGTATATTATCGGATGGTTTCTTGATAGAGTTGAACTGTAAATGCACGGCTGTGCTTGGATTATGATATGGTGATATCATTGGTATCCGTTTTACACAGTTAACTCGAGGATCAAGAAACTGAGATTAAACATATACGAGATTGACATATTCCATGTCTCGGTTTAATCTTGATAATGGGACGAAGGGACGATGACATGTTTGCGAGGCATTTTGAATCAGTACTGATCTTGTCGTTCGGGTAGCAATGATGTGTTGCTAGACGCCGCTCTTTGCTTATAATAGTAAAATGAGATTTTACAATTATTTTCGGACGTTACAAGTGCCGACAAGGTCACACACATAGAACCGTTGATTCGAGCAGGTGGTTGAACTGTGGTTGGACCATAGTTGGACTGGTTTGTGGTTGGACTGCGGTCGGACCGTGGTTGGACCAAGGTCGTTTTGGGCTGGTTGGTTCACTAATTGTCAGCATTATTGAGCCACTTTAGGTGCTGTGTATGTTCATAAGGTTTAGTGGAGACATTATTATGTATAGACAAAAATGTGGTGGGTAATGGGCCAATGTGTTGGCCATGACCTCCACTATCTCCATTAGCTTTTGATGTGTGGATTGGAGTGATCTGATTACTTCCTCACCTTCATGCCATACACTGAGAGCTTGAAAGAGCATACACACATCACCTTCTTTGAGAAAAAAGAGAAACACCACAAACTCATCCTCCCGGAAATCTGTTGCTAGCACACGAGTTCGGGAGAGCTCGAAGTTGGAGATCGTGTGACGATTCCGGCTTGATCACGGTTCGTGTGGATACCGTAGAGGGGCGGGATACCTTGTCTTGCTCTTGCTGATTCCGGCACTTCTAGGTGGAAGATCCTAACCGTGTAAGGTACGGAAAATTGTTATTCGGTTTATATGCTTCACATGTGTTACTATATTGTTTCCATTTTTTCCGCTGCGTATTTTGCTTGCTTTTGAGTGTCAATTGCATGTCCGAAAACTTACACCGTGTTGGTCAGTAGTGACAGTCGACAAGCCAGAACGTTACATTTGGTAGCGGAGCTCCAGGACTCCTCTAGTACGGTGTGGGGTTCGGGGACGAACCTAGCGGAAGTTGGTGGGCCTGTGACACCCCGGGGTCTATGAGGTCAGGAAGTGTACGCCGGTGCCGGAATGAGCATGGACAAGGAGCGGCTTCCAGTGGGCTTTAGATGGAGGGGCACATCAATGAACCGAATCCATACCGGAATAGGAGAGATCCTGAGACTGTGTAGGGATGGGGCTGCACAGTTGGGGCGATTTCGTAATTATACGGGTATGGAACTGTATAATTAAGAATAGCTCAATTGAATTAATTTCGAGGTTGTACATGTATGGGACTGTACAATTGAGAATAGCTTAAACGGTTTGATGGGTACTAACTATATCAACATGGTGCACCTACCTTTTCGGTGCTCATTCTAGAAAAACTCTAAAGTTAAACGTGCTTGACTTTGAGCAATGCTAAGATGGGTTACCTCCTGGGAAGTTTTCCCTAGAAACATGCGAGTGAGGACAAAGCATGTTGGAAAGGTCCCGTGTTGGTCTGTAGTGATAGTCGACAAGCCGGAACGTTACAAAAAACAAACAAAAACAAGCAAACAAATTGCAAAAAAATTTGTTCCCCCTCGTCAAACTTAAATCGGAAAATGTCCTTATTTGCCAAGAAAGAAAAGAAACAAAGGATAAAAAGATACGCAAATAGGAGAGGCACTCTCCTCAAACTTAGATTGAAACATGTATAGCACATAACAAAAGATAGTCCAAGTAAGAGAGAAAGTAAGAATCAACTATAAGAGAGATAGAGAAATCGAAATTGCATTGCCACTAGGTGTTCATGACACCAAAATTAAACACAATTGACATGAAATTTAAATTTCCATGAGGATGACTAGCATTTACTGCATCCTATAATAGTAAAGACATAAAGCAGTAAAAACACAACACATAGAATGATGATGCATGAAACTACTCGACAAGTTTGTTCTCAAGGTTCTCTAGCTTCTTCCTAAGTTGCGCAATGGTTCTCTCTTGTTCATCCAATTTGCTGCACATGACTCTCCCTAACTTATCAACGATGTCAACCAACTTTTCCATTTGAGAGAGTAATTCGTCGGTGGTCTTGTTGAGATTGGCGATGCCATCGACTTGAGCTTCCCATCCCATGAGAAAATCGAAGATGTTGGAGGAATCGGACTCCACAGATGATGTTGACGATGGTGGCTTACGGTGGATCGGTTGTGTGCTAATACAAAAGCATTCCTCATCAACCTCTTCTTCATCACTTAAGGAATATGGATCAATGGGTTCATGGAGGTCTAAGTTCATTGCTTCAGCTACATACTTATGCACAGTCTCATTCGCGGGGTTAGAAGGTGTTAAAGTGTAGGGCTCTAGGTTAATTCCAAAGAATTTCGCAATATGAGTGATCAGCCCTCCACATGCTATATCTCCTTCACCTTTGCAAATATGAGTAAAATTCTACAGCAACCTAAGTCCTCCTTTGAGTTTGTACCCGTGTACCATACAAAAGAGTACAAAAAGCTCTTCACATTGCACCTTGTGTGTATCTCTGGTTCTTCTAAAGAAAGAATGTGCCAAAACTAGGTGTAAATACCTCAGTTCCTTGTCCTTAATGCACATGTCACTAGCCAAACCAGAGCCAGAAATGTATGAATCATTGCAAATTGTGTCCTTCATGACTCTGCCATTAAAGCTACAGCTAAGAACTCGCCATCCTTCAACATCAAAACCAAAAATCTTGTTGAAATCAATTAAGCTCATCTCATAATCTCTCCTTGCAAGCCTAAACTTGACATAGCCGGGATTATGAACGTCCTTGAGATTCACGTCACACCCAAAAGTAGCAAGAAACTCATAAGTAAGCTCCTCGTATGACGACTCCCTAATCTTGCAAAAATCGACTAGTCCTGCATTGGAAAGATATTTGCCAATCGGCTCCTCAAGATTGTAAGATTCAACCACCACAAAATCAATATACCTCGTAGGAATTAGAGTCCTCCTAATCAGCTTGTCAAACCTAGCACGATTCTCTTCAGAAATCCATCCCGGATTGTACTCGGTAAACTTAGGCATAGGCATAAAGCGCGGGACATGGTTGGTGATGGTGAAGTTGGGTCGGCAAGGGTTCGTGTTGGTCTTCCTAGGGATGTTCTTGGAAAAAGTCTTCTTGAACTAAGGCTAAGAGAGTAGGAGACTAAAATAAAAACCTAAAGGGTGCTAGGGAAGTGAAATCGGCACTAGGTGTAAGGATCTCTAGAGCTTGAATGATTTTGATGTGGAAAAATACGAGGGGTATGGGTGTGTATTTATAGGCTCTAGAGGCGGTGGAATTGGTGGTGTTGGTGCCGACTTTGGTCTCCTGTGGGTGCTAGGAATTCTCCTCAAACTAGTATTCAAAGTGGGTGTGTACTTAGAATCCTATTTCTCCAAGGATTAGAAAATTCCTAAATAAAAAAATAAAAAACTAAATCCTAATCCTAAAAATTAAAGGAATACTAACCCATATATATTTTTGGTGGGTCTAGGATTAACTAAAAAAATCGCAAAGGGGGCTGCTCCAAAAAAAAATTCCAAGTCAGTGCGCCTTGGCCGCCTTGCTCTCGGGCTTTGGCGTGCCTTTGGTGCAAATGGGAGTGCCTTTGGCGTACCTTTGGTGCGCCTGGGGACTCCTCGGGTGCTCTGGTTGGCGTGCTTGCGGGTGTGCCAAGTGGTGCGCCTGGGTGCTCTCAGGGGCGCCTTGGTGTGCCTGTAGGTGCGTCCGGTCGGGCTGGTGGGTGCGCCTTTCCTGCGCATTGGCGCGCCTTGGTGCGCGGGTTGGTGTGCCTTTCCTAGCCCGTGGGCGCGTTAATTGTCCTCCTTGTGCGCCACGGTGCACTAATCGGTATATCCTATCCAAATTGTTTTTACTTTTCATTTTTTTTTGTTTTTCGATTTTGCTTTTGTTTTTTTAATTAATTACGAAAAGTGAAAAAATCCTAGGGTGCTAGAAAAATTAAGAAAATCCTAGAAACTAATCCTAAAAATTATCTCCTCTAATTCAGCATAGTTTGTTATGAATTTGCCATCGGAACCTAAGGGTATGTGCTAAATGTGTATGAATGCATCAAAACAAATAAAATCCAACAAAGCACTCAAGCAAATTATCACACAAGTTAGGCAGAAAAGTAAAAGTTTGAGTTTAAGAAAAAGCTTCTCTGGTTAATTTGATGAAGAATTCGACTTGACCCTTCCTCAATGTGGTTGATCTCTCCTTGAAAAATTCCTTCCCTCTTGCAATCTGCATAGACTCAAAAAAAAAATTAATAAAAATAAAAGACTCAAAACACTAAACTACCTTAAATTGTGGGTTGCCTCCCACATAGCGCTTCTTTACTGTCGTCTTAGTTGGACTGGATGGATGAGTGGTTATGGTGGATCATGAAGCTTTTTGGTGAATCGCCTTCCGTGAAAATCGCCTTGATTGTAGACTTGATCATAATTGCTCTCATCTTCCGTACCGTATCCCATGCGATATAGATAATCAGCGAACTCGGCAAACCAAGGAGGTTTCTTTGTGGAAATCGCATTGACCATGGCGAGGTAATTGTCCGGTAGTGCGTCATTAATCGGCTTCTCCTTTTCTTACTTCTTGTGTTTCTCCAATTGCAATCTTGATAAATGATCAGCAACTAAATTCTCTGTTCCTTTCTTGCCCTTGATCTCTAGGTTGAATTCTTGCAATATAAGAATCCATCGATGAAGTCTTGGTTTCGCATCTTTCTTCTGGAGCAAATACTTCAATGCAGCATGATCCGTGTGAACAATCACCTTGGAACCCAAAAGATAACTCCTGAACTTGTCAATTGCGAATACAACTGCTAATAATTCCTTCTCCGTAGTTGCATAATTAACTCGAGCATCCTCTAGAGTCTTGCTTGCATAATAAATAGCGTGCATCTTCCCATTTCGGTGTTGTCCTAAGACTGCGCCTACGGCATAGTCGCTTGCATCACAAATTATCTCGAACGGAAGTGAATAATCAGGGGGGCTGAATGATGGGTGCCGAAATCAGCTCCTTCTTGAGCTTATCGAATGCTTCCATACAGTGTTCATCAAAGACAAAAGGCACATCTTTATTCAAGAGATTAGTAAGGGGTTTTGGCTACCTTCGAGAAATTCTTAATGAATCTTCTGTAAAATCCGGCATGTCCAAGAAAACTGCGAATCGCCTTGACTAAGTTCGGTGGAGGTAAGGTCTCTATCACATCTATCTTGGCTCTGTCTACTTCAACCCTACGTTCGGAAACTAAATGTCCAAGAACAATTCCTTCTTGTACCATAAAATGGCATTTTTCCCAATTAAGCACCAAACTAGTCTCCTCAAATCGTGCAAGTACCTTTGATAGGTTAGATAAACAATCCTCAAATGTCTTTCAGTAGACGGAAAAGTCATCCATCAAAACCTCCATAATCTTCTCTATGTAGTCAGAGAAAATCGCCATCATGCATCTCTGAAAAGTGGCTGGTGTGTTGCACAGCCCAAAAGGCATCCGTCGATAAGCAAAAGTTCCATACGGACAAGTGAACGTCGTTTTCTCTTGATCAGTCGGGTGAATAGGTATCTGAAAGAATCCCGAATATCCGTCCAAATAGCAATAATAAGAATGCTTAGCTAGTCTCTCAAGCATTTGATCAATAAACGGCAACGAAAAGTGATCCTTGCGCATGGCACTATTCAGCTTCCTATAATCAATACACATTCTCCATCCTATAACAGTCCTCGTAGGAATCAACTCGTCATCCTTGTTTTTGACCACTGTCATTCCTCCTTTCTTCAGTACCACGTGAGCTAGGGTTACCCATTCACTGTCAGAAATCGGATAAATAATCCCTACATCCAGAAGCTTAAGATTCTCCTTTTTCACAACTTCCTTCAGATTCTCATTAAGCCTCCTTTGACTTTCAATGCTCAGTTTGCTACCTTCCTCAAGCAAAATCCGATGCATGCAGAATGTAGGACTAATTCCTTTCAAATCCTCAACAGAATATCTAATAGCTTTCCTATGCTTCCTAAGCACATCAAGTAGCATCTCTTCCTCTATTTTACTCAACTCAGCATTGATAATAACAGGATATGTAGAGTTGGGACCTAAGAATCCATACCGTAGCTTAGATGGTAATGGTTTCAGCTCTACCTTTGGCGCGCTCCGAATCTCTTCTTTCTTTTCTTCTCCAATCAACTCATAGCTCTTCTCTTTGGTCGCTTCCAATGGTGGTGTGGATTGCAAAATTTCTACACTTTTCGCAATCACTAAATCATCATCTTCAGTAGTGCCACTCGTCACCAAGCAATTCAAGAGTGGATCACCACTACTCGCTACTTTGCTCTCTTCCTTTACAGCATCATCAATAAAATCAACTCGGAAACAACTGTCTTCTTCAAGTGGTCCTTCAGTAGCACGGAAGACATTGAACTCGATCTTCTCACTCCCAATCCTTAGAGTAAGCTTTCCATCACGGACATCAATTTGAGCTCCAGAAGTAGCTAAGAACGGCCTCCCACGAGTAATCGACATTTGAAAATCAGTCTCCATGTCCAGCACCCCAAAATCGAATCGTACAAAGAACTTCCCGACCTTGATTGTAATATCCTCCAATATCCCCACTAGATATTTGACAGATCGATCCGCAAGTTGAAGAGAGATGGTGGTCGGCTTCATATCTCCAATATCTAGCTTCTCAGCAATTTTTTTTGGAATAAGACTAACACTGGCTCCCAAATCACATAAAGCTCGCTCAATGCACATAGAACCAATATTGCAAGGATAGAGAAGCTTCCAGGGTCCTTCAGTTTCGGCGGCAGCTTGTTCTGCAGGATTGCACTGCACTCCTCCGTCAAAGCCACTATCTCGTAGTCTTCTAGCTTCCTTTTCCTGGAAAGAATTTCCTTGAGAAATTTAGTATAAGCAGGCATTTGAGAAATTGCTTCAGTAAATGGAACATTAATATGCAATTTCTTTAAATGTTCAAGAAATCTCCCGAATTGTTCATCTTTTTTGCCCTACTGAAGTCGCTGAGGGAATGGAAGCGGTGGTTCATAAGCTTTGACTTCAGGCCATATCTCTTTCGGTTGCTCTCTTTTCTGTTTTGCTAGCTTCCACTTGGGAATCCACTTCTCTTGCTCTTGCTTCTTTTCCTTTGCTTCCTTTTCAGGTATCTGCTTCTCCGCTTTTAGTTACTCATCTTCTTCTTCTTGCTTAATGATGGTGTCGGCTTCATCTTCTTTAGGTGGATAGGGATCATCTAATTGCTTTCCTCTTCTAAGTGCTACAGCCTTAACTTGCTCTCTTGGATTGACTATGGGCTGTCCCGGTAGGTTTCCTGGTGTCCTCATAATCGCCTCTGCTTGCTGCGCAAGTTGTGTCTCAAGCATCTTCGAGTGAGTCTCCATATTCGCCATTCGATTGTTGAATCCTTGCATCATCTCCGTTTGCATACGTTGAGTCTCCTTTATGGCTTTCATCATAGATGTAAGGTCCATGTCTTGATTCTTCGGAATTTGCATGCTTGGACTCTTCTGCCCATAATCGTTCCTTTGAAAATTGCCTTCCTGATTCGGGTTGCTCTCCCTCCATGAGAAATTAGGATGATTCCTCCATTCCAGATTGTATGTGCTGGTGTAGGGTCCTCGTTGTTGTTGGCGTTGATGAATGTAATTCATCAACGCCAACAACAACGAGGACCCTACACCAGCACATACAATCTGGAATGTAATTCATCTGCTCAATGGTCAACTCGTCTCCGGTTGGACAATTCAGTGAATTATGTCCAGCACCTGCACATTTATCACATATTAAACTCGGCATAACAACAGCAATACATGATTTTACCTGCTGACTCAAACAATCTAGCTTCGAATTAAGCATTGTCACTGTCTCCACTTCCATGATTCCAGCTACTCGCTTGTTGTTTGATTGTGAAGAGCTCTGGTAACTGTTACTCGCCATCGTCTCCAATTTCTGATACGCCACATCTGGTGCTTGCGCAATGGCTCATTTAAACCATTAAAAAAAGATTGAACTACAAGCCATTTGAGGTAATCCACGTTGTGCGCATCCTTGAATAAGATCCTTATAACGTTCCCATGCTTCACAGAAACTTTCTCCATCGAATTGAGTGAATGACATATTCTTGCTCCAGATACGTGCTGCTTTATCAGGTGGATAGTATTTTGCAAGAAAAGCCTTTGAAAGCTCCTCCCACGTCTTGTATGTCCCAGCTACTCCTGATTTCAACCACTTCTTAGCCTCGCCTTGTAAAGAAAATGGGAATAAACGAAGTCGAATTCCATCATCAGTCGCCCCATTGATCTTGATAAAATCACAATTCTCTGTAAACGTTTGTAGGTGTTGATTTGGGTCCTCATTAACCAAGCCTCCAAATTTTTCCTGTTGCACCAAGTGAATGAGTGTTGTCTTCAGTTCGAAACTGTTGGCATCGATCGTTGGCCTCGCAATGCTTGACTGCACTATATCCAAACTCGGCGTTGCGTAGTCACGCAATGCCTTGTTTCCTTCTTCAGCCATGATGACTGTGTCAAAATTATCTGCTACAACTTCTCCTTCCTCTGTTAGTGTAATGCCCAAAAACCAATCATTGGATGATTATGTTACTTTTAGAGTCATGATATTTTATTAAGGTTTTATTCTAGTAAATGTGTTCATTTATTCATTTATATCTATGATGATTGGTTAGACAAGTTTATAACCCAAGAATATTTTATATTCTTAAAAGTCCCTATTCGATTATCATTATAAACGGGTTGTAATAATGAAATAAGACTAGCATATGTTGAGAGTCATATGAGAAATGAGGTCTGCATACGGGTACAAGTTAGAGAACTTGTGGACTGGACCGATCCAACTTAAGAACACCACGTGGATCATTACATGTTATCATTGGTGGCTTTTATAAGTGTTGTCCTTAGACCTGAGATCATCAAGGTTCCCAACATATGAGTCATGTGCTTTGATATTACTCTTGGTTGCTCGTAGCTGGGTGGACATTAGAGTTATTGTTGGGCACATGATATAATATGTAGTGGGATTTGTTTGGTCAACATGGAATTTGTCTAGCCCATGTAATGGGAAATATATCTGTTGGGCCCCTTGTTGGAGTTGAACTGTAAAATGCATGGCCGTGCTCAAATTGATTGATATGTAATATCAATTGTATTTGTTTTGGACAGTTAACTCGGATTCAAGAAACCATAGATTAAACATATGTGATAATGACATATTCCATGTCTCGTGTTTGATCTTGATATTATAGAACAAAGGGACAAAGACACAATAATAAGGCTTGTTAAATCGGTATTGATCTTGTCACTTGGGTAGCAATGTTGTGTTGCTAGACACCGCTCATTGTTTTTAATTATTAATGTGAATTTATAATTATTGCCAACGTGATTAGAGCCTATAGGGTCGCACACTTAGGACTGTTAATTTGAGCTATGAGACCAAAAGAGTTTGGATAAGTTGTTGGACCAAGTTTTGGGTTATTAATAATAAGCCCATTAAGTTTATTACTAAGCCCAAAGTATTACAGCCCAAATATGATTAGGGTTAATCCAGCACACCCAGGGTTTTACGTCTCTATATATATATGATACATGCGTTGTCTTTTAGTCTGTGGCTTCACATCACAAAATTAGTAGACAAAAAAACCCTAGCTGTTCTCTCATTCTTAGAAATAGCTAGCACTTTCAGAAGAGAGATTGTGAGGGCTCAATCTAGTGATCGTGTGATGGTTCCTGGAGATTAACAGTTCGTGTGGATACCTTAGAGAAATCGGATACTTTGTCCGGTTTTAAACTGATTCAGCTCAACAGTTGAGTGAAAAATCTCAACCAAAATAGGTACTGAATCTCTTTCATTCGCTTTATCAAGTTTCACATGGACCCTGTGAAGGTTTTGGATTTGATTTCACTGCATGTTAACTCTCTGTTTGTATACCCAAAACCCCAACAGTGGTAGCGGAGCCTCTTGTGAAACCATAAATCGAATTTGATTGTTTGTTTATGTGATCTGCTGTATGTGATATAGTTTGGTTGGTATGGTTTTTATCGATTGGTTTTGTCTGATTTTAATCATGTCGATTCGTATGTGATATCAATCAGAGTGTGTTTTCAGCAATAAGTCGAATGAGTTCGACACAGAAAGATCGATTGGTATGAGATGCCAAACATAGGGTGGAATTTGAATGCCAAATTTGGGTAAAACACACAGGTCCCGCGTGGCCAGGCGGTCATGTCGCTTGGACCGCCAGACCCCGGCGGTCATGTGTGTAAGACCGCCAGGTCATGGTGGACATTAGCGGATGACCGCCAGCCATGGCGGTCATGTGCACCCTGAAGCTGATTTTTCACCCTGTTTTCGATTCTAATTTGATTTTACATGAACTGTACAGTGCTAGCTCTGCTTAGCGCCTTATACTACAATAATGTTGAAACAATATTGCATGTAATCATGAACTAAATGCATGTCTTGTATGCTTTTGTGAAGCATGGTGCATGGTTATGGCTGTACAACATTCTAAGGCTTGAAATTGTTTGTATAGTTTACAACCATGTCACATTACGTTGTAGTTAATTACGTGTGATGCATATCTATTGTATATATGATATATAATGTGTTAGTTGCATGCACATGTTGTTTGAACAAATTGTTTTATATGGATAAAAGTAAAATCCCTCACTATAATATTAAGTTCTTTTGTGTTGCTTTCCATTGATTAGCACTCATCTAGACTTAGATCAACATTTAGTAGGTTTGCGAAAGCAAAGTGTCAATGTTTATCTTAGTAAGATGCGATGGGATAATTGTAATATCCAAACTGCTAGTCATGGGTTGGACTTAACTAAGTTATCCCAATAGGATTGGGGACTTGGAGGCAAGGAGTTGAGGAAAGTCGATACGATCGATTAGAGCAAGAGTTGTTCGCTCAACTATCTAAGAGTTACATGAGATATAATTGACAAGGGGTTGTCTACCTAAATAGATATAGTACAAGTGATTAGTCAAAGCTAACTTGTATTACTGCGAAATAAGGATCATGGCCCACTAGGAATGCTTATGGTTAAGTATTTCGAAATAATACATAAGGGTTATTATTTCAGTGGAAGTATCATTTAATGAAATTCCTTGTTAAATGATTTTACATATGCATGACTCTTATTATGTGTGATTTAATTGTTGTAGAGTTACCATGGCACAAAACACAAACACTTCATCACTGCGATCAGCCCTTGAGAAGGAAAAGCTGAATGCAAACAACTTTCTTAAGAGGCATCGAAATTTGAGGATTGTCCTCAGGCAAGAAAAGAAGTTATATGTTCTTGAAGGGCTTGTTTTTGATGAACCAGTTGTCAATGCTCCCTGTGCGGAGAAACATGCTTATAAGAAGCATAGGGATGATGCATTGGATGTAGCCTGCCTCATGTTGATCAACTTGGAATCTGAGCTCCAGAAGCAACATGAAAAGCTGGGTGCTTTCGATATGATCGAACACCTTAAGATGCTATTTGAGGGGCAAGCTAGGCATGAGAGGTATAAGACCTCAAAGGCATTGTTCTAATGCAAGATGGCTGAGTCGTCACCTGTTCGACCTCATGTGCTCAAGATGAGGGCATACATCGAGAGCCTTGAGGATCTGGGTTTTCGATTGCAGAGCGAGATGGCTGTTGACATTGTCCTGCAATCATTGCCGGACAATTATAGTCAGTTTGTCATGAATTTCAACATGAATCATCTTGATAAGACATTGAAAGAGCTGCTTAACATGTTGGGAACTGCTGAGCAGCAGACGAAAGCCAATAAAGGCAATAATATCTTGATGGTTCAGCATGGCAAAGGGAAGGGAAAGGCTAAGTTCAACAAGAAGAAGAACTTTACCAAAAAGTCTGGTTCATGTTCTTCATCTTCTTGTGTTTCACAAGCATTGAAACCCAAAGGTGGTATTGCTAAAAAGGGACAGTGCTTCCATTGCAAGAAAAATAGTCATTGGAAGCATAACTGCCCTATTTACCTTGAGGAGGTGAAGAAGCAGAAGGGAAGTAAGACTTCCACTTCAGGTATCTTTGTTATAGAAGCTAATATTTTTATCTCTGCATCATGGGTATTAGATATTGGATGCGGATATCACATTTGAGTAAATGTGCAGGATTTGACAAAGAGTAGAAAGTTAGCAAGAGGTGAAGTGGACCTGCGCGTGGGGAAAGGAGCAAGAGTTGCTGCATTGGCCGTAGTGACTTATCGTTTTTCTTTACCTAGTAGTTTGATTTTGGAATTGGACAATTTCTATTATGTGCCTACTATAAGTAGGAATTTGATTTTCGTTTCTTGTTTGGACAAGAAGGGTTTTTCATTTATAATAAAGAACAATTGTTGTTCTATTTATTTGAATGATGTTTATTATGGTGGTGCACAATTGAGCAATGGTTTGTATATTCTAGATCTTGAAAACCCAATCTATAACATTAACACCAAAAGGGTCAAATTAAATGATTCTAATACAACCTTTCTCTGGCACTGTCATTTGGGTCATATAAATGAGACTCGCATATCTAAACTCCATAAGGATGGACTCTTAGACTCATTTGATTTTGAATCTTATGAGACATGCGAATCATGTTTATTGGACAAGATGACAAAGACTCCTTTTACTGGTAAAGGTGAAAGGGCTTCAAACTTATTAGGACTTATACATTCTGATGTATGTGGTCCTATGTCTACAGAGGCTAGAGGTGGATTCCAATACTTCATTACGTTCACTGATGACTATAGTAGATATGGCTATGTGTATCTTATGAAACACAAGTCAGAATCCTTTGAAAGGTTCAAGGAATTCAAGAATGAAGTACAAAATCAACTCGAAAAGAGTATTAAATTGCTTCGTTCTGATCGAGGAGGCGAATACTTAGACCGAGAATTTCTTGATCATCTGAAGGAATGTGGTATAGTATCACAACTTACTCCACCTGGCACACCTCAATAGAATAGTGTATCTGAAAGGAGAAACCGAACCTTGTTAGACATGGTTCGTTTCATGATGATTCAAGCTAACCTTCCACCTTCCTTTTGGGGACATGCTTTAACGACAATTGCTTTTACACTTAACGGTGTTCCATCTAAATCAATTGAAAAGACACCACATGAGAAATGGACTGGGAAACGTCCTAGTTTGTCTTTCATGAAGATTTTGGGTTGTGATGCTTACGTTAGACGACAAGCATCAGACAAACTTGGCCCTAAATTTAATAAATGCATTTTTGTTGGGTATCCTAAAGAAACTAAAGGATATTATTTCTACAATCCTGTGGAACAAAAGGTGTTTATTGCAAGTACTGCTGCTTTTCTAGAAAAAGAATTTATTTCTAGAGGGATCAGTGGGAAAAAGGTAGAACTCGAAGAAGTTCGAGAACAACAAGAGATTACAGAAACTAAGATGGAACAAGAACAGGAGCCACAAGCTGTTGTGGGTGAAAATCTTGTACCTGTAGCACATGGACCACGTAGTTCTGATAGGACTCGGCATGAGAGATATGTATTTCTTTTGACTCATACCGAGGAAGTGATGCTCATGGATCAAGATGAGCCCACTTCTTATCAACAGGCTATTACGGGTCCAGACTCTGAGAAATGGCTTGAAGCCATAAATTCTGGGATGGAATCCATGTATGAAAATAAGGTTTGGACCTTGGTTGATCCACCTGAAGGGGTTAAACCCATTGGGTGCAAATAGGTCTACAAGAAGAAGACTGACATGGATGGTAATGTAGTTACCTTTAAAGGAAGATTGGTCGCAAAAGGTTTCAAACAAGTTCATGGTGTTGACTACGATGAAACTTTTTCACCAGTTGCTATGGTTAAATCCATCCGAATTGTTTTGGCTATAGCTACATACCATGATTATGAAATCTGGCAGATGGATGTTAAAACTGCATTCCTTAATAGAAATCTCTTAGAGGATGTGTATATGACACAACCTAAAGGTTTTGTCACTCTAGAAAATGCTGGCAAAGTATGCAAATTGCAATGATCCATTTATGGATTGAAGCAAGCTTCTCGGAGTTGGAATCTTCGTTTTGATGAAGTAATCAAATAATTTGGTTTCATCAAGAATGAAGTTGAGCCATGTGTTTACAAGAAGGTTAGTGGGAGCACCGTTATTTTCTTGTTATTATATGTGAATGACATTCTGCTCATTGGGAATGATGTTCTATCACTACAGTCCGTAAAGACTTGGTTAAGGAAAAATTGCTCAATGAAAGACTTAGGTGAAGCTGCCTATGTATTAGGTATAAAGATCAATAGAGATAGATCTAAAAGACTTCTTGGCTTAAGTCAGAGTATATACATTGACAAAGTACTTAAAAGGTTTAGTATACAAGATTCCAAGAGAGAATTCTTGCCCACGTCACATGGTATAACTCTCTCAAAGAATCATTGTCCTAGTACAACTAAGGAGAGAGAACACATGAGTAAGATCCCATATGCATCTGCAATAGGATCGATCATGTATGCTATGTTGTGTACTCGATTAGATGTCTCATATGCTTTAAGTGCCACAAGTAGATATCAAGCTGATCCAGATGAGAGTCACTGGACAGCTGTAAACAACATCCTAAAGTACTTGATGTAAGTTTCCCTAGGCTATATGACAATCATATACAAGCAAAAGATGCAGCGGAAGCAAAGGAAACTTAGCCAAGAACCACATGTGAAGCATATAAACCGTATAACAAAATTTCATACCTTGTTCGGTTGAGGTCTTTCACCCAACTGCTGGAACGAATCATCTAGACCAAGACGAAGGCTGAAACGAATCAGTTAGAGCAAGA
>JAKUCV010007445.1:0-11398 GCA_028386065.3 Turnera subulata | reverse complement strand
ATGATTACCCTTATGTCCACCCAGTTACGGGTGACTAGGAATAATATCAAAGTACATGATTCATATGTTGGATACCTTGACGATCTCAGGTCGGAGGACAATCACATCTATAAGAAACACTAATGACATACATATAACGCTCCATGTAGTGTTCTTATGTGGGTCAGTCCAGTCCACAAGTTCTCCAACT
Organism: Turnera subulata; assembly: GCA_028386065.3. Taxonomy (NCBI): domain Eukaryota; kingdom Viridiplantae; phylum Streptophyta; class Magnoliopsida; order Malpighiales; family Passifloraceae; genus Turnera; species Turnera subulata. Next base: position 11,208 of record JAKUCV010007445.1, on the reverse strand, counting down.
TGTACTCGTATGTAGAATTCATATCACATATAAATTCTCAACATACGCTAGTCTTGATTTATTATTATAACCCATCCGTAATAATAATCGACTAGGGACATTTAAGAATATGAAATATTCTAGGGTTATAAGTATGTGCAAGCATTTATCTCATAAACGATACTTATTGGAATAACCTAAAGTGTATGTATATGACTATAAATAAACATCCATGATTGGCTTTTGGGCATATTACTAACACTTGAGAAGGACTAAGGATGCATTCCTCGTTTATGGAAGCGTTGACGAGCTTGTTGTAAAGGGTTACACAGATGCTAGCTTCCAAACTGACAGGGATGATTTTAGATCGCTGTCAGGATATGTGTTTTGCCTTGGCAGTGGTGCTGTGAGCTGGAAAAGTTCAAAGCAAGAAACAGTAGCCGATTCTACAACTGAGGCTGAGTACATAGCTACCTCTGAAGTTGCGAAAGAGGCTGTTTGGATTAAGAAGTTCGTAAGTGAACTTGATGTAGTTCCAAGCATTTCCAGTTCGATCGAGCTCTATTGTGACAACAATGGAATAATCGCACAGGCTCAGGAACCGAGAAATCACCAACGATCCAAACACATGCTCCGACGCTATCATCTCATTGGAGAGATTGTTGACAGAGGCTATGTGACGATGTGCAGAGTTTCTTCTGAGAATAATGTTGCAGATCCGTTAACTAAGCTGCTCATGCAATAGAAGCATGATGGTCATAGTAGATCCATTTGTATTAGATACATGGATGATTGGCTTTAGTGCAAGTGGGAGATTGTTAGTGTAATGCCCAAAAATAATCATTGGATGATTATGTTACTTTTAGAGTCATGATATTTGATTAAGGTTTTATTACAATAAATGTGTTTGTTTATTCATTTATATCTATGATGATTGCTTGGACATATTTATAACCCAAGAATATTTTATATTCTTAAAATTCCCTAGTCGCTTATCATTGTGGACGGGTTGTAATAATGAATAAGACTAGCGTATGTTGAGAGTCATATGAGAAATGAGGTCTGCATACGAGTACAAGTTAGAGAACTTATGGACTGGACCGACCCAACTTAAGAACACCACGTGGATCATTACATGTTGTCATTGGTGGTTCTTATAAATGTTGTCCTTAGACCTGAGATATTCAAGGTTCCCAACGTATGAGTCATGTGCTTTGATATTACTCTTGGTTTCTCGTAGCTGGGTGGACATTAGAGTTATTGTTGGGCACATGATATAATATGTAGTGGGATTTGTTTGGTCAAGATAGAATTTGTCTAGCCCATGTAATGGGAAATATATCTGTTGGGCCCCTTGATGGAGTTGAACTGTAAAATACATGGCCATGCTCAAATTGATTGATATGAGATATCAATTGTATTTGTTTTGGACAGTTAACTCGGATTCAAGAAACCGTAGATTAAACATATGCGAGAATGACATATTCCATGTCTCCTGTTTGATCTTTATATTATAGGACAAAGGGACAAAGACACAATAATAAGGCTAGTTAAATCGGTATTGTTCTTGTCACTTGGATAGCATTGATGTGTTGCTAGACACCGCTCATTGTTTATAATTACTAATGTGATTTTATAATTATTGCCAACGTGATTAGAGCCTATAGGGTCGCACACTTAGGACTGTTAATTTGAGCTATGAGTCCAAAAGAGTTTGGATAAGTTGTTGGACCAAGTTTTAGATTATTAATAATAAGCCTATTAATTTTATTATTAAGTCCAAAATATTACTGCCCAAACATTATTAGGGTTAATCCAGCACATTCAGGGTTTTGTGACTCTATATATATGTGATATATGTGTTGTGTTTTAGTGTGTGGCTTCACATAACAAAATTAGTAGATAGAAAAACGCTAGCTGTTCTCTCATTCTTAGAAACAGCTAGCACTGTCAGAACAGAGATTGTGAGGGCTCAATCCAGTGATCGTGTGACGGTTCTTGGAGATTAACAATTTGTGTGGATACCTTAGAGAAATTGGATACTTTGTTCGGTTGTAAACTGATTCAGCTCAATAGTTGAGTGAAAGATCTCAACCAAAACAGGTACTGAATCGCATCCATTCGATTTATCCAGTTTCATATGGACCCTGTGATGGATTCAAATTTGATTCCGCTGCGTGTTAACTCCCTATTTGTATACCCAAAACCCCAACATCCTCTTCTATTTTAGTGTCTTGAAGAAACTCCACAGGCTCCACGACTTGCTTCTGCTTTCGTTGGTTCGCGCATAGTTGCTTGTGTAATGTTCTATCGATCTCGGGATTAATCTCAGGAATTAGACTCGATGAAGCACTGCGTCTCGTCTTGGGCTTCAACCAAAATCGACAACACTAAATAAAAAATTTGATTAAATAAAATAAAAAGAAATAAAAAGAAACTAATGCGAAAAAAATAAAACCTAAAGTAATCTAGCTGCAATCTCAATAATATTAAAACCGTTTGTTCCCCGGCAACGGCGCCAGAAAGCTTGATGCGTTATTTTTACGCGTGACTTTTCAATTTTATAATTCTTGATTAACTCACAACACGACACACAAATATCTCACGAGTAAACACAATGATTGTTAACTGCAAGCGTACAGTGTACTATGTATTGTAGTAGTCTAATCAAGGTCGATCCACGGAACAAGGGAAATAAGTACTATCTAAATCACAACTTATGATTTTCTTGGAAAATCAACTAAAAATGGTGTATGTGATGTCGAAATTAAATAATAAAAAGAAATAAAACTGTAAACTTAATCTAAAGTGAAGTTCTATCAATATCTAAAGCAATCTAGGAAATCGGGGTTCACATAATTACTATCTAGGTTTATTATTCATGGAGTCGATTTCACTGTTGATGTGTGATTGTGGGCAATTGTTTCTAATGTCTTAATCCTCAACTCTCACATGTTGAGTCAAATATTCAGCGAAGATCACTACCTATCTCTCGCATAGCCTAGCATCCATACTAAATACATTAAGCACAAAACAATCAATCAAGCCCTAAGAAACTATCAGTTCTCGCATATTTTAGCATCAATCAATCTATGTTCTTCTAGGTATCATCATATAAATCACCCAGCTCTCGCATCTTGCAATCAATAAGAATCAACCCAAAGTAGGTAATGATGCACATGAATTGTGCATGGTTTTAGGCACGATTTTAGATGCATTTATTCCCAATTTATCATGATTATTTGCCTTGCCCTGCATTATTTCATCATATTCCCTTAAATTCCATCCCTTACTGTATGATTAGTGATTCTAGATGCATTTTGAAGGATTTTGGAGATTTTACTGGGACATTCGAAGAAACAGCCTCTAGCACAGCATGAGCCTGATGAGAACAAATTGTTTGTCGAAGAATCAGTGAACGGCCACGAATCCCCCTCCAATCACAAGTTATCCACTGGATTTCACCACCTTTGCCTTGATCCACAAAACCTTCATGCCACCATATCAATCGCAAGAAGAGCTGAATTCAATTATAGAGAAGAAAGGAAAGAAACTGCACACAGCCTCACCACAGGCCCAGCACAGGCTCAGCCTGTGGAATCTGCAGATGACCAAAAAAAAGCGAAAAATGAATTTAAAACTCAGCCACTTGCAGAGCTTCACCACTTACAAAACTTTCAACTCTACAATTATAACCTGAGCTTTTCAGAAGACTTTAGGCATGGGAAAGAGGGAATAATCATTACACTCAAAAAATATTGCAATTAAAGAACTATTATCCTCCCCTAAAGTCCTCTAAAATCTGCAGATCTTAAGAATTTACCCTATCGGCACGTCTCCCATAGTACCTTATCTCGAGGAGCAAGATGGGCAACTGAAAATTTAACTTTCCCAACCTCCATAGCTTCCAAAAAGTGGGAGAAGAGAGAAGAAGAGGATCCACGCCTATAAATAGGAAGAAGTAAGGAAGAACAAAGGATCGAACTCACCCCCTCGATCAACACCCACAAACCTGCAGAAGTTTTGGAACAAAGGGTTCAAGGGGAAACACGGTTTTGCAGCCTTTTATGGGCAGAAATTGTGTTGTCCCTAACCTCTAAATTTGTTCCAAACATCATGCACCCCTTTATTTCTTTTGATTTTGTAGCGTAGATTTTGAACTAAACAACCCCTCTTAGGTTGAAGGGGTGAAGCATGTCTCTGTTTTATTTGCAATAAATTGCTCATCTCATGTTCTTAACACGATTTCTTGTTTTGGTTGTCGCAAACTTGCTCTATGTCTGAGTCTTGATCAAACCCATGCATGATTACAAGTAGCTAGGTGAAGGACCGAAAGGAGAAACCATAGTTGCTGGAACAACAACAACCAACCCTTAGTTCTTAGTTTTGACAAAAGTTAGGAACTAATTGAGGAAATAGCCTCAACACCAATTCTTAATCCCCGTGGTTTGACTGATGCGAGAGCATTAGGAAAAATAAGTGGGTTCAGTACAGGTTGAGAGCGCCTACAAGAACTAATTTTATAATCGATTTTGCATTGTCCACAGGCTCAGCACTGGCTCAGCTTGTGGCAGCATAGTCAAAAAATAATACCATTTTAATCTGATTCTTGATAGGTTATTGAGAAGCTTATTCTAATCAAGTAGCAGCTTGATGAAGGACCGAAAGGAGAAGCCAAGTATGCTAGACCAACAATAGTCAGCCTTCATTCCCTGACCGTTCGAAAGAAGATAGGGAGAGATTGAGGGTACATAGCACCAACGCTAAACCTCACCTCTAAGTGGACGTCTATTCTAGTCACAAGGGGTAGATGGAAGCTCAGGAAATTATCAATAAGATCGAAAGCCGTTGGTAGTACATTAGGTTGGGAGCCCCTTCAAGATATCTCATTAAACATAGGGCGTTAAACAGGCTCAGCCTGTTATGATGTTGTTGAGCAATTTAGAGCATAAAGGCAAGGCATATGAAACCCGGATGCCTAAGACTTCACCAATTCTGATCTTTCCTACTCATTACTTCTTATTCTTGCTTGATTTAAGTTTTACTAGCTTTCACCCAAAATCTTCAATTCTGATTAATTGTTTCAAGCCTAATTTGTCTAATTAAGGAGTAACAGGCTCAACCCAGTCCCTGTGGATACGACCTTGATAAAGTACTACAACTACCCTGTGCACTTGTAGGAACCATTTGTGACAGTAGACACAACATCAAGTTTTTGGCGCCATTGCCGGGGACTGGCGCTTGATTCTTTTGCTTTTTAATTTTTGATTTGTTAGGCTTTTTATTACTTAACCCTTTTCTTTTTCCAAGTTTGAAGTTTTCAAGTGATGCATGCCCCAAACCAAGAGCAGGCAACCAACTCTAATCTTCCACAAGGAGATCGAAAAGACAACCCGCCAGATTCGTAAGAAGAACAAACAAAAGCAATAAAACATGGTGGACAGACCCAACGAAGGAGCGCACCAGGGCATTGAACAGGCTCTGCCTGTTCGACCCTACATTCCTATGTCCTAACTCCTACAACCACCAACCACCATCATCCACTGCAGCATAGCCATTCCAGATGTAGATGCCCCTTATGAGATGAAAACCAGCTTGCTGGAGAGGCGCACCTTTGGAGGCACACCCTCTGAAGATCCAAACTCGCATTTGCAGAATTTTCTGCGGGTGTGCAGCACAGAAAATATAGCAGGGACGACCAAGGAGCAGCTGTACATGAGAATGTTCCCATTCTCACTCAGAGATGCAGTATTAGAATGGCAAAACAACCATGAAGCAGGCCATTTCACTGACTGGGACAGCCTAGTCAGAGCTTTCTTGAAGGAATACCATCCATCAAGCAAGGCTGCAAGTTTACGGCAACAGCTTAATGGTTTCTCTCAACGCTATGATGAATCAATTCGAGATGCTTGGAAACGATTCAAAGGACTACTGAGGAGATGCCCAAACCATCGGATTGATGAGGTTGTGCAGCTTGAACAGTTTTACTGTGGCCATGATGAAGATCAGGACACCCTGGACAAAATGGCCAATGGTGCATTCTTGGACAAGGATTATAGTGACGGAGTCGCTATTCTTGAAGCCCTGTCCAAGAGGAAGACCCAAGTCAGAGGAGTCAAATCCTCTGAAATAATCGGTGTTGACAGAGTAACCAAGCTAGAGGCAGAAATAGAAGCCCTCAGGAACCAGTTAGGGGCAGCTCAAGTCAAGGCAGCCTCAGCCACAGCCTAGACTGTGAAGGCTGTGGAGGACCTCACAACACATCTAGTTGTCCCCTCTTTGCTGAATGTGATTCCGAGCAAGCTCACTACATCCAGCAGAGTCAGGGCCAATATGGAAACACCTACAACCCAACCTGAAGAAACCATCTCAATTTCTCTTGGAAGGCACCAAACGAAGAGAGAATTCCACAACAGCCCTAGTACCAGAGATGGAACCATGGTGGACAGCCTCAATACCAAAGGCAGAATCAGGCAGGACAGCAAGGAAACAACACCGACAAGATGAATATGCTGCAATCTATCCTGGAGAACCAAAACAAAATAAGCGAGGAGATCAGTCAACCCAAATTCTACAACAGAATCCTCGAGAATCAGACTGCTCAACAAGCTACCATGTCCACTAGACAAAAAGGACCACTTCCAACAAAACCAATCGACAGGAGATGTATTCCTGAAGAAGAAGTTGCCACAATGCACAGTATGGAGGGCACCATGGAGGTGCCTGAACAGCCTTCTAGGTCCTACAAGCTGGCCTATATTGGCCCACTTTGTTTAGGGATGCACGCAACTGGGTGATAGCTTGCAAGGATTGCAACACACAGGAAACATCTCAAGGAGGCAAGAAATGCCGCAACAGGGCATACTAGAGGTGGAGCTGTTTGATGTTTGCGGGAATGATTTCATGAGACCATTCCCAAGTTCATATGGGAAAAACTACATCTTGGTAGCTGTCGATTATGTTTCTAAATGGGTTGAGGCTGTTGCCTCCCCAACAAATGATGTCAGGGTAGTGACACGGTTCCTGAAGAAAAATATCTTCACTCAATTTGGCACCCCAAGAGCCATAATCAGTCATGGAGGTGCCCATTTTTATAACAGACAGTTTGAAGCTCTCCTAAGGAAATATGGATTCCAACACAAGGTGGCCACTCCCTACCATCCTCAAACAAGTGGCCAAGTCGAGGTAACAAATAGATAGATCAAGAAGATTTTGGAGAAGACTGTGGGACCATCACACAAGGATTGGGCGATAAAACTTGATGATGCTCTTTGGGCATACCGCACAGCCTACAAGGCACCCATTAGCACCACTCCATACCGCCTCGTCTTTGGGAAAGCTTGCCACCTGCCTATGGAACTTGAAAACAAAGCATATTGGGCTATTAAGGCTCTAAATTTTGATACACAGGCTGTGGGAAAGCAGAGGCTGTTGCAGCTAAACGAACTAGACGAGCTGAGGCTGGAGGCATATGAGAATGCCAAGTTATACAAGGAGAAGACAAGGAAGTGGCATGAGAGCAGGATCCAACCCAAGAAATTCATAGAAGGGGACCAAGTCCCCCTTTATAATTCTCGCCTCAAGCTATTCCCTGGAAAGCTTCGATCAAGATGGTCTGGACCTTTCACAGTGTCACACTATTACCCACATGGCGCTGTCGAAATCTACAATGAGCAGACACATCCATTAAAGGTAAATGGACACAGGCTGAAGCTGTGTCACACAAGGACCAATGAGTATCAAGAGACTCAACTGCTCCATGATCTGCGTTCCATCTAGCAAAATGAGGAGTGTCCAACTAAAAGACGTAAAAGAAGCACGCACTTGGGAAAACCCCATGTATGGTAATTTTCAAGTTTTTTTTACTATACTTTCTTTCGGTTTGTTTTTCCTTTGTGTGTTTTCTTTTGTTTTTACTATGTGCTGCAATTCAAGAAAAGGAATCATCAAGTCAAAACTTCGTCAGGGAAGTTCCTCTATACCTTTTTAAATAGCTAGCTTCAATAATTTTTGCAAAAAGTGTATTTTGATGTTACACAGGCTCACCACAGCCTCATCACTGGTTGAGCCTGTGTCGAACTTCCATCTTAATCTAACCACTCATCTAGACGATTTTGTTGCACTTAGAGGATATTTAGCAAATAGAGGGCCTCGAACGGAACGCTTGAATTAGGGTCTCGCTGAATATAGAAAACAAACTTCCCCTCGTATACAATGCCTTTACCTAGGAATAACCTGTGGCACTGTAAGGTCGAACAGGCTTAGCCTATTTCGAACTACAGTACCCAGCGCGAAAAGGGAATAGGGGATGATTTGTCTCACACGTCATAAAATCTGCCCAACATAATTATACCCCTCCTACCCACGTGTCATTCATGCGAATAGACACCACCCAAACTCTGAAAAGGAGGGCACACACATAAATGAATGGGCGGCAACAATTATTACCCAGCAGACCTAACCTTTCATCTTTCCACCCCTTCACCAATTTTGCAACTATTCATTGGCTACAAACAAGTCTCTGCCCCCTCCCAGTTTTAGCTTCATCTTCTTCCTCTCGTCTACCTACTGCTGCAAACCCTAAAACACAAAAATTCCTCCCTTCACCATCATGGCCGGCGGCAACAAAAACAACCCACCCACAACACCTCCTTCCTCCTCCAATCAACCTAACCCTAACCCCACCACAGACCAACCGGCCACCTACACCATCACCCGTCCCCCTCTTCCAATTCATCCAAAGAAACCTGCCCATTAACCCACCACCACTGCAACCCTTCCCCGTCACCCCCACACCCCAACTACACCCAGACCTCTCTCCCCTCCACATTCTCATCAGCGAGTTCGCTCGCCTATACCCTCCAACACAAACCCCAACCGTACCACTCCTCGCCTTGCCTGCACCACCCACAGAACCCACAACCACCGCCCCTGACACCTCCTCACCATCACCTACCACAACACCACAAAACCCACTTACCCACTGCACCCGCCGCCATCGCACCCAACTCCCAAGCACCGGCAGCGGCATTAACCTAAACCTAGACCCCCCTCCCGAGCCTGAAACCACCACCCCAACCACTGAAGGGAACCCTAAAAAGCGCTCTGGAGGGGGGTGGTGGACCCATCCCTAGAATCGTCAACCGCCACCCTCACATTCACCACAAGCCGCCCCACCAAACGCCCTCGCACCCGCTCCGCCACTTCCAAATACAAAACCGCCACCAGCCAAACCACCCCCACCTCCCAATCAATACGCACGATGGTCGATCCGAAAGCAACCAGGATCGCCCTCGATAACCCATCACACCACCCCCACATATAGAAGAAGATAGGGAGGAAGAAGGCGAGGAAAGGGAAGAAGAACTGGAACAACAGAAAGAGGAAGAACAGGCCGAGGAAGCGGACCTCATTCAACAGTTTGTTTCCCGGGCAGTAAGTGCCGACCACAGGCGAGCATGGACACGAGCACAATCTCAGAATGTGCTTGTCAGCAGATGCCTGGACATGAATGCCCTGCAGCACATCAGCAAACAGTATCAGGCAGTTGCTTCAACCAATAGGGTGGTTGAATTCGCCACACAAGGAGAGCACTCCTACGAAGATCTCACTCGAGAGTTCTACTCTTCCCTCTCCTATCAGCCACCCACTCCACGCCAAGAAGGCATCGCTCGATTCAGGTTGGGCAACGAGAACAGGGTTCTCACAATCGCCCAGTTCAACGCCATTTTTCGCCTAGCCAACGAGGGACACCAGGAGAGGCCTGGAAAATTTGATGCAGAAACATTTTGGAGAGAAATCTCAAGCTTACCAGGCTATAACTCCTCCTCCAGCAGCGCCACATTTTTTCTTCGTCGCAGCCTCCATATCATCCAACACTTCCTGGCAAATAACATCTATGACCGGAACCGGAGCCGCCTGACAGTGCAGACGGAGGAGCTCTCCATCCTCTATTACATGGTTCATGGCCAGCCCCTCAACATCGGCTATTTCATCCTTCGCCAGTTCTACACACAGCGTCAGGCACAGTATCTTTCGGGCAAGGGAATCACAACAGCATTGGCACGCCACTATGGCCTTCCCCTCAACCAATTCCAGGAAGTTGAAGGCAGGGTTTGGGTCGACAGCAACATTCTCAACCGCCTCAATATCCCCTCACTACAGCCTGAGGAATAGGCTGCGGCAGATGCTACCGAACGAGCAGGGGACCAGCCTGAGGAACAGGCTGAAGAGGCAATTGCAGCACAGAACGAGGCACAGCCTCAGGCAAAAACCCAGGCCAAGACTCAAGCACAGGCTGTAAGTAACTGGGCATGCTATCTTGACAATCAAAATGCAGCGGAAAGACCCAGTACTCATGGAGGATCCAAGTGAAGCTAACTAAACCGAATAACAATTTTTCGTACATTGCTTGGTTGAGGTCTTTCACCCAACTGTAGTGTAGAATCAGCAATAACCCGACAAGAAATCCGGCTCCTCTACAGTATCCACACGAACCGTTGATAACTAGCCGGAAATCGTCTCACGATTACCAACCTGAGCACTCCCGAACAACAGTGCTAGCTGCAGATTTCTGGGAGCTAGAACTTATATTTGTGATGTTTTCTTTCTTTCTCAAAGAAAGGAGAGTGTGTGTGTTCTTGCAAGTCTGAAAAACTCTCTCAAGTCTCAACAAGTCAGAATTGCAGGAGCAAGATAATCTCATTATCCACACCCATTAATGCATAAAGTAAATGGAGACAATGGCCAACATAATGGCCAACATAATGGTCCACCAAATATCATCATTATGATTCCCATTTTCTTGTCTACCACTAATGCATTATCATATATCAACACATCACATCACTAATTCTGGTTCAATAATTCAGACAATTAGTGAACCAAAATGATCCTGGTCCAACCACTGTCCAACCATGGTCAAATCACCTGGTCGAACCATGGTCCAACCATGGTTCAACCACCAGCTCGAATCAACAGTTCTAAGTGTGTGACCCTGTAGGCACTTTGTAACGCCCCGAATTCCGTTGATTGATTTTTCCGGAATTTTCGAAATTTTCGGAATTAAATTTCCAATTTTACCCTTGCGGAGTTTCCGGGAGTCTTTGGTTAAGAATTATTGATATAATTAATTGATTCACTTTGAAAATATTATTTTCACTTTTAGAATCGATCCTTGTTCGGGAACAATTGGAGTTCCGGGGTGAAATATGGAGTTTATCGTAGTTC
>JAKUCV010007444.1:0-22561 GCA_028386065.3 Turnera subulata | reverse complement strand
TAGCACATCAGTCCGGGGAGCTCGTTCTTGGATTCGTGTGACGATTCCGAGAAGGTCACGGTTCGTGTGGATACCGTAGAGGAGCAGGGCTTCTTCTTGCTCTAACTGATTCGTTTCAGCCTTCGTCTTGGTCTAGATGATTCGTTCCAGCAGTTGGGTGAAAGACCTCAACCGAACAAGGTATGAAATTTTGTTATACAGTTTATATGCTTCACATGTGGTTCTTGGCTAAGTTTCCTTTACTTCCGCTGCATCTTTTGCATGTATATGAGTGTCATATTGCTTACGGAAACTTACATGAGGATCAACAACTATATATTGATAATGTATTTTAATAATATCTTGATCCAGCTGCTTATTTTCTCTCCCTGATGTTGGGTAAACTCTTTCACCAAATTAACAATAAACAAATCTCCAACATCTACTCCCAACCTTCTTTAAGGACCAATTTTACTATGCTGTGGTGGAGCATTATATACTGTATAACCAATGGTCCGAAGATGGGTGTTACTAGTGACCATGAACCAATTAAATGGGGAGACCTTTTGTTTGGCTTGATGGACATAAGTGTTGCTGTATGTAAAATACTATTTTCTCAAATAGGCATATTTCATCAATGGTCCTGCAATCAATTGTCAATGTTCTCCTAGATCTGTTTGGGTTTATTTCCAATGATATACATTATCCATTGAAGAAATATGCCAGCATTATTTAGACATATAGTCTAATAACATAATTAGGGATATGTACCTGCAAGTGACTTAATCATTAAAACAAGTGCGCATAATGTGTAACAGCCCGGGTAAAATTTTGGATTTTTACCGGGTCTGTAGAAGTCTTTTTACCGTGATTTACTGTTGAATTAATCTTGGGTAATTAATTCAAGGTAAATCGGGAGTCGTTTTTTGAAATCGAGAGTTTTCCCGCGCTCGAGATTTTCCCGTGGATTTTTCGGACCTAAGTTGGTATTTTTCGGGTTTCGGAATTTCTCGGAAAATCACACCGGAAAATAACTAAGGAGGTATCAGTTATTTTCTGGTCCGGATCGGACCCGCCTGCATTATTGTTTCACATGATTAACAGTAAATTTTCACGTTATAAGAAGAAGAAGGCAGCAGGAGAGGAAGAGAAGAAGAAGAGAAGAAAAAAAAGAAGAGGAGAGGAAAAAAAAAGAAAGAGAGGAAAAGAGAGAAAAAAGAGAAAAAAACAGAAAAAAAAAGAAGAAGAAAAAGAAAAAAGAAGAAGAAAAATCAGAAAAAAAAGAGGAACCAATCAGAAAAGAGGAAAAAGAAAAGAAAATGAAAGAAAAAGAAAAGAAAAGAAATTCAGAAAATGGAAAAGAAAATAAAGAAAAAAAATAGGAAAAGAAAGAAAAAAAAAGAAAAGGAAGGAGACGGTGAACAGTTGCCACCCGCCACCGTCACTGTGCACGCCGACGGGTTCCAGGCCGCCGTGCATGGCACCACCGCCACCAGCCTCTGCGCCGTCGCGACCTCAGCCCTGTCCTCCCCGTCGCCTTCCGCCGCGAGACGCGCAACCGGCGAGCGTTGACCCGCGAGCAACCCGACGGATCTAGCCTTCCGCGCTGCTGCAACCGCTCCTGTCGCCGCCGCGTCCTTCCTTTTGCTGTACCGGAGTCGCCAGCAGCCGCTTGCCTTCGTGCCGCGCTTGCTTCTCCTTCCCCGCCTCGTTCCCGCCGTCGCGACGCTGTACCCGCTAGGTGAGTCGGGTTTGCCCATTTCCGCGCGGCCGGGTCGCGCCCTTCCTGGGTTGCAATCCAGATCTTTCTTTTTTTTATTTAATAATATATATATATAAATCCGTTTACATAATTAATTTCTGTTAATTAATTTCTGAAAAAAATAGTAAATATTATTTTGGAAAATTATATGCAATATTCTGGGTTGAAGCTTAGAAAAATATATATATACTTTGATTTTTCAAATTAAGATAATTATGTTATATTTGTAAATTATTATTATAGTTAGATTGGAAAATATATATATACCTTGAAAATATTTCTGGAAATTATAATTATATGTTATTATTTCTTTGGAATACAATATGTACATGTTATTATTCTTAGAAAATATATATAGGTATATTTGTGAAATATATATATTTATGTTGAATTATAATTGTTGGAAAATATTTTGTATTATGAAATAAAAATGTATATATATTAAATTGTATTTATTTTCAGAGTAAGTTTTTATAATTATATATTTTTTGGGAAATAACATATGGCATATGATTAATATATATATTTTTGGTAAATGAAAATATTTGGTAATTATATTATGGTAAATAGTTTTATTAAAAATGTAATATTTTAGAAAATATATATATACATATGTTATCTTTCTCAGAAAATTATGGTAATTATTATTTTGGAAAATTATAATTATTTTATGAAAACATTTTGAAAAGAGTTTTAATTAAAGTATGGTACCGAAATTATATTCGGATATACGTACGGTAAATTATTTTTGGTAAATGGAAATAATAACGGATAAGAACCGGGATGGGTAATTTTGCAGTTTGGGCATCATAGCATACCGATTATGTGCATTTATATGTATATATGGTTTTGTGGTATAGGTTTGGATATCGGGCAGTTTCTCGAGGAGCCGGCGTCGGACCGGTCATTGTTTCTGGAGTTGAGTAATCGGCCAAGGTGAGGATGGATTTCCTTCAATATGTGCCTGTATTACTCGGTTATTGTGTTTGTTTTTTATTGCATTGTTGGTTGCTACATTTGTGTTATGTTTCGGGATGTTTATCCCATTGTCTTGATTATGGTCGGGATGTTTATCCCATGTTGGTTTTGGATGTTTATCCTTGCGTCTTTTTGGTTTAAGAATAATGGGTTAATTAATAATAAAATGTGACAAGGATGTCGATCCTTGGTTTGGTTTGGGATGTCTATCCCGGTGTTTTGGTTAGGGATATTGATCCCTGTGACTTGGTTTTGAATAACGATAATATAATTGTCACGTGGTAAGTAGAGGTGCGACCGGATGGTTTGAGACTGTTTTGTGGTGGCCATGATCTGGGTTACTTGTGATGGGCATGTTGATGCCGGTTTGATTGGGATGTTTATCCCTGAGTTTGATATTGGGATGTTGATCCCGGGTTCTTTTTGACCTGGCACCAGGAACAGGTTGATAACCTGGTACGACCCTAGCTTATCCGTGACGGGGCCCGGAAAGATAAAATTGGAAATTGGTTTTTATTTGAGTCTTTTGATTTATTTTCGCGGTTTTTGCCTGTTTTTGGACTTGAGTAATTTTAGTGTGCATACTGATTGTCTTTCCTTCGTCGGTGAGCACTTCGGACTCACCCCTCACCTGCGGGCTTTCATCCCGTAGGTTGAGTTATTTTTGGTTCAGGTATATTGCATTCCAGACAGGCTGCGGCATCATCCCTTGGACGGGGCTCGGATCCATAGTTTGCATCTACGCATACAGTGTTTATATGAGTTCTATAAGTCTTCCGCTGTGCAATGTTTTTGCTATTATTGGGCCATTGGGCCGGTTTTGTTATTTATGATGTTTATTATTTTGGGCCGTTGGGCCCGAGTTATTGTTGTATACACTGTATGTTGGGTTTTGTTGGGTTGGGTTGATACAGTTCTGGCACGTGTTTACTGTGTACGGTAAATACGGGTCGGGGTGTTTCATTTTGGTAGCGGAGCGGGCGTTAGGTCTTGTTGGGAAGTCTTTGTGTGTTTGTTGTCTTGCTTGTATAGTTCGCTCCATTTGTTTATTATTTTATATCATTTTAGTTAAGTGCATTATGGATCCAGTCAAGGGACGCCAGCTGTCGTGGAACATACACATAAGAGGTAATGATGCCATAAATATGCGAAAATGAAAATATTATTAATATTGCTAATATTGAAAGTACAAAGGGAAATATTACATGGATTTTTGATATTTTATAAAAATAAAAAAAATACATTTAACGATTTGGAACGACGTTGACACGGAAACTGTTTGGGTCGCTGTTGATGTTGACCGTGACTCTGTCGCTCCACGAGAACCACATGTCGCCCCTGTCGTTCTGGCCAGGAATCTCGAACCGGTTAGCTTGAGGGAACCGGAGTGGGATGAGACCGTGATCGTCTCGAGGTTGCCACTGTGTCTCCGTCAGAAGAACCATGTTTGGTTTGTATTGGTTCTTCAAGTCCCTCAGCGTACGTGAGAACTCCTGGGCACACCTTGCTACTCCTCTGCAGTTCCACACCAGCAGTCGGGCCTTTGGCCAGGTTGGAGGTAGCCGAGTCATTCTGGGCATGCTCTGAGCTGTCATCGAGAGTTGATAGTAGGCGCCTTACTCCAGAGTTTGGCAAGTGGACTCCAGGTTGAACTCCTGTAGCCTTTCGGAGATGAAGAACATCACGGAGTTTGCCGATCCGTAGTAGGAGGTCCTCAGAGTGCCACGGTCCTCTAGGAAGAACACCTCTTCCATTGGAGTGACGAAGAACTGCGATGAGTAGAGTTCGTCGACGAAGACCAGACGCGGCATCCTACCGAGCTCGTTCGGTAGTTCTTCAGCACGTTCGTTGACCATGCTGTACGCCAGACGGTTCCTTCTGCCTAGATTGGCACCTTCGACGAAGAAGATTGATGAAGGAGCACGCATTGTGTTGGGACGTTTTGGTCTTTTGTTTTTCAGCGTTTTGTGGTTTTGTTTGCCTGAGTGTTTTGTTTGCTTTTAAAATGCTTTGATAATTTACACATCACCGCTCCTTCTTTTATACTCTTATGGGGA
Organism: Turnera subulata; assembly: GCA_028386065.3. Classification (NCBI taxonomy): domain Eukaryota; kingdom Viridiplantae; phylum Streptophyta; class Magnoliopsida; order Malpighiales; family Passifloraceae; genus Turnera; species Turnera subulata. Next base: position 17,785 of record JAKUCV010007444.1, on the reverse strand, counting down.
GCGTGATTACCGTTTTTGATTTTCAAGATTTGCTTTTTTGAAAAATTACCGTTGCTTTCATTTATTGCTTTGTCACTTTACGCGTTTTTTCGGACTACCACGCCAGAGTTTTACAGCCTATTTCCATCACATACTTTTCTTTCGCTCTGGCTACTTTGTCTTTTCTTTTATGGTCTTACTACATTTTTCTTGCATCTTTTATCACTTGCATCTGTGAACGTTGAGGCCAGATGGATGAGACAACACCTCGAGTAGAGCGCATGTGCGACGAGTTCACAGCTGTTCGGGCATCGTGGAGAGATACGAGACGAGACAGACGTTTTGGCTCATGCGGAAATTGTGAACAAGTGGGTAACGTGTCTTTCGAGGGACACAGGTCGTGCTCGTGATCATCGCCATGCGGGTTAATGAAACAGACGTCACCGTTAGCTGTGCGAGTTACGTTTCGTGATTCGAGGATGTTCACGTCCGATACGAGCACCGTTCATGAAAATATATTTTGGTTTTAATTTCTTTTTGTTTTGATTTTGTTAAACGAGTTTTGTTTTTAATTTCTTTAAATTTAATTTTATATTCTTATAGTTGATTCTTATTTTGCTTTGAGATGTTTTATTTTATGTTTAACATAAGATTTCTTAACATAAGAGATTTTGACTTTAAAAGGAAATTTATTTTATTTATTTCATAAGGTTTTACATCGGAGAAGAAGTACTCTATGGAGTTACTTGCTTCTCTAGGTCTTTTACAAGCTTTTGCACAGTTTTCATGTGTGGGAAGAGTTCCGCACACGCCAGTTCGATTTGCGCCACCGCCGAGCTGATCTTCCTCAGCGAGACGTTCAGTTGTGTCAATTTCTGCTACGGAGTGCTGCTCTCAGCTACCGCCTTGCCCTTCTTGTCTTCAGCCGTCTTTCCGCCATGCTTCTTCCGTCGTTTTGGGGAAACGACCATGTGTTCCTTCAAGCCGATGATGTTGGTTTTGAACCGCTTCTTTGGAGGCTCTTCTTCGGAGCTTTTCGGGAAAGCCGTGCCGCCGATGTAGCTGTTGTTCTCGGAGTCAGAGGTTGTCCTTGATCTCAGAGGAGAGTCCATGACTGTGTGTGAGTTTGCCGGTCATGAGATTTGGTATTTTTAAGCGGATGAGATGTCGCTTAAGGGTATAAGCGGTATCTCATGTTGAGGTTGGATACCTGGCAGAGTGTGCCAGAATCTTATCATGGTAGGACCCACGGATAAGATGGAATTTTGGGGGCGAAATTCTTTTTAAGGTGGGTAGTCTATAACAGCCCGGGTAAAATTTTGGATTTTTACCGGGACTGTAGAAGTCTTTTTACCGTGATTTACTGTTGAATTAATCTTGGGTAATTAATTCAAGGTAAATCGGGAGTCGTTTTTCAAAACCGAGATTTTTCCCGCGCTCGAGATTTTCCCGTGGATTTTTCGGACATAAGTTGGTATTTTTCGGGTTTTGAAATTTCTCGGAAAATCACACCGGAAAATAACTAAGGAGGTATCAGTTATTTTCTGGTCCGGATCGGACCCGCCTGCATTATTGTTTCACATGATTAACAGTAAATTTTCACGTCATAAGAAGAAGAAGGCAGCAGGAGAGGAAGAGAAGAAGAAGAGAAGAAAAAAAAGAAGAGGAGAGGAAAAAAAAAGAAAGAGAGGAAAAGAGAGAAAAAAGATAAAAAAAAAGAGAAAAAAAAAAGAAGAAGAAAAAGAAAAAAAAGAAGAAAAATCAGAAAAAAAAGAGAGGAACCAATCAGAAAAGAGGAAAAAGAAAAGAAAATGAAAGAAAAAAAAAGAAAAAAAATTCAGAAAATGGAAAAAAATAAAAAAAATAGGAAAAGAAAGAAAAAAAAAGAAAAGGAAGGAGACGGCGAACAGTTGCCACCCGCCACCGTCACTGTGCACGCCGACGGGTTCCAGGTCGCCGTGCACGACACCGCCGCCACCAGACTCTGCGCCGTGCCGTCGCGACCTCAGCCCTGTCCTCCCCGTCGCCTTCCGCCGCGAGACGCGCAACCGGCGAGCGTTGACCCGCGAGCAACCCGGCGGATCTAGCCTTCCGCGCCGCTGCAACCGCTCCTGTCGCCGCCTCGTCCTTCCTTCAGCTGTACCGGAGTCGCCAGCAGCCGCTTGCCTTCCTGCCGCGCTTGCTTCTCCTTCCCCGCCTCGTTCCCGCCTTCGCGACGCTGTACCCGCTAGGTGAGTCGGGTTTGCCCATTTCCGCGCGGCCGGGTCGGACCTAAGTTGGTATTTTTCGGGTTTCAGAATTTTTCGGAAAATCACACCGGAAAATAACTAAGGAGGAATCACTTATTTTCTGGTCCAGATTGGACCCGCCTGCATTATTGTTTCACATGATTAACAGTAAATTTTCACGTTATAAGAAGAAGAAGGCAGCAGGAGAGGAAGAGAAGAAGAAGAGAAGAAAAAAAAAAGGAGAGGAAAAAAAAAGAAAGAGAGGAAAAGAGAGAAAAAAGAGAAAAAAAAAAGAAGAAGAAAAAGAAAAAAAGAAGAAAAATCAGAAAAAAAAAAAGAGGAACCAATCAGAAAAGAGGAAAAAGAAAAGAAAATGAAAGAAAAAGAAAAGAAAAGAAATTCAGAAAATGGAAAAGAAAATAAAGAAAAAATAGGAAAAGAAAGAAAAAAAAAAGAAAAGGAAGGAGACGGTGAACAGTTGCCACCCGCCACCGTCACTGTGCACGCCGACGGGTTCCAGACCGCCGTGCACTACACCGCAGCCACCAGCCTCTGCGTCATGCCGTCGCGACCTCAGCCCTGTCCTCCCCGTCGCCTTCCGCCGCGAGACGCGCAACCGGCGAGCGTTGACCCGCGAGCAACCCGGCGGATCTAGCCTTCTGCGCCGCTGCAACCGCTCCTGTCGCCGCCGCGTCCTTCCTTCTGCTGTACCGGAGTCGCCAGCAGCCGCTTGCCTTCCTGCCGCGCTTGCTTCTCCTTCCCCGCCTCGTTCCCGCCGTCGCGACGCTGTACCCGCTAGGTGAGTCGGGTTTGCCCAATTCCGCGCGGCCGGGTCGCGCCCTTCCTGGGTTGCAATCCGGATCTTTTTTTTTATTTAATAATATATATATATATATATATAAATCTGTTTATATAATTAATTTCTGAAAAAATAGTAAATATTATTTTTGGAAAATTATATGCAATATTCTGGGTTGAAGCTTAGAAAAATATATATATACTTTGATTCTTCAAATTAAGATAATTATGTTATATTTGTAAATTATTATTATAGTTAGATTGGAAAATATATATATACCTTGAAAATATTTCTGGAAATTATAATTATACGTTATTATTTCTCTGGAATACAGTATGTACATGTTATTGTTCTTGGAAAATATATATAGGTATATTTGTGAAATATATATATTTATGTTGAATTATAATTGTTGGAAAATATTTTGTCTTAGGAAATAAAAATGTATATATATTAAATTGTATTTATTTTCAGAGTAAGTTTTTATAATTATATATTTTTTGGGAAATAACATATAGCATATGATTAATATATATATTTTTGGTAAATGAAAATATTTGGTAATTATATTATGGTAAATAGTTTTATTAAAAATGTAATATTTTAGAAAATATATATATACATATGTTATCTTTCTCAGAAAATTATGGTAATTATTATTTTGGAAAATTATAATTATTTTATGAAAACATTTTGAAAAGAGTTTTAATTAAAGTATGGTACCGAAATTATATTCGGATATANATTTTGAAAAGAGTTTTAATTAAAGTATGGTACCGAAATTATATTCGGATATACGTACGGTAAATTATTTTCGGTAAATGGAAATAATAACGGATAAGAACCGGGATGGGTAATTTCGCAGTTTGGGCATCATAGCATACCGATTATGTGCATTTATGTGTATATATGGTTTTGGGGTATAGGTTTGGATATCGGGCAGTTTCTCGAGGAGCCGGCGCAGGACCGGTCATTGTTTCCGGAGTTGAGTAATCGGCCAAGGTGAGGATGGATTTCCTTCAATATGTGCCTGTATTACTCGGTTATTGTGTTTGTTGTTTATTGCATTGTTGGTTGCTACATTTGTGTTATGTTTCGGGATGTTTATCCCATTGTCTTGATTATGGTCGGGATGTTTATCCCATGTTGGTTTTGGATGTTTATCCTTGCGTCTTTTTGGTTTAAGAATAATGGGTTAATTAATAATAAAATGTGACAAGGATGTCGATCCTTGGTTTGGTTTGGGATGTCTATCCCGGTGTTTTGGTTAGGGATATTGATCCCTGTGACTTGGTTTTGAATAACGATAATATAATTGTCACGTGGTAAGTAGAGGTACGACCGGATGGTTTGAGACTGTTTTGTGGTGGCCATGATCTGGGTTACTTGTGGTGGCCATGATCTGGGTTACTTGTGATGGGCATGTTGATGCCGGTTTGATTGGGATGTTTATCCCTGAGTTTGATATTGGGATGTTGATCCCGGGTTCTTTTTGATCTGGCACCAGGAACAGGTTGATAACCTGGTACGACCCTAGCTTATCCGTGACAGGGCCCGAAAAGATAAAATTGGAAATTGGTTTTTATTTGAGTCTTTTGATTTATTTTCGCGGTTTTTGCCTATTTTTGGACTTGAGTAATTTTAGTGTGCATAGTGATTGTCTTTCCTTCGTCGGTGAGCACTTCGGACTCACCCCTCACCTGCGGGCTTTCATCCCGTAGGTTGAGTTATTTTTGGTTCAGGTATATTGCATTCCAGACAGGCTGCGGCGTCATCCCTTGGACAGGGCTCGGATCCATAGTTTGCATCTACGCATACAGTGTTTATATGAGTTCTATAAGTCTTCCGCTGTGCAATGTTTTTGCTATTATTGGGCCATTGGGCCGGTTTTGTTATTTATGATGTTTATTATTTTGGGCTGTTGGGCCCGAGTTTTTGTTGTATACACTGTATGCTGAGTTTTGTTGGGTTGGGTTGATACAGTTCCGGCACGTGTTTACTGTGTACGGTAAATACGGGTCGGGGCGTTTCATTTTGGTAGCGGAGCGGGCGTTAGGTCTTGTTGGGAAGTCTTTGTGTGTTTGTTGTCTTGTTTGCATAGTTCTCTCCATTTGTTTATTATTTTATATCATTTTAGTTAAGTGCATTATGGATCCAGTCAAGGGACGCCAGCTGTCGCGGAAACACACACATAAGAGGTAATGATGCCATAAATATGCGAAAATGAAAATATTATTAATATTGCTAATATTGAAAGTACAAAGGGAAATATTACATGGATTTTTGATATTTTATAAAAATAAAAAAAATACATTTAACGATTTGGAACGACGTTGACACGGAAACTGTTTGGGTCGCTATTGATGTTGACCGTGACTCTGTCGCTCCACGAGAACCACATGCCGCCCCTGTCGTTCTGGCCAGGAATCTCGAACCGGTTAGCTTGAGGGAACCGGAGTGGGATGAGACCGTGATCGTCTCGAGGTTGCCACTGTGTCTCCGTCAGAAGAACCATGTTTGGTTTGTATTAGTTCTTCAAGTCCTTCAGCGTACGTGAGAACTCCTGGGCACACCTTGCTACTCCTCTGCAGTTCCACACCAGCAGTCGGGCCTTTGGCCAGGTTGGAGGTAGCCGAGTCATTCTGGGCATGCTCTGAGCCATCATCGAGAGTTGATAGTAGGCGCCTTGCTCCACAGTTTGGCAAGTGGACTCCAGGTTGAACTCCTGTAGCCTTTCGGAGATGAAGAACATCACGGAGTTTGCCGATCCGTAGTAGGAGGTCCTCAGAGTGCCACGGTCCTTTAGGAAGAACATCTCTTCCATTGGAGTGACGAAGAACCGCGATGAGTAGAGTTCGTCGACGAAGACCAGACGCGGCATCCTGCCGAGCTCGTTCGGTAGTTCTTCAGCACGTTCGTTGACCATGCTGTACGCCAGAGTTTTTCAGCCTATTTCCATCACATACTTTTCTTTCGCTCTGGCTACTTTGTCTTTTCTTTTATGGTCTTACTACATTTTTCTTGCATCTTTTATCACTTGCATCCGTGACCGTTGAGGCCAGATGGATGGGACCACACCTCGAGTAGAGCGCATGTGCGACGAGTTCACAGCTGTTCAGGCATCGTGGAGAGATACGAGACGAGACAGACGTTTTGGCTCATGTGGAAATTGTGAACAAGTGGGTAACGTGTCTTTCGAGGGACACAGGACGTGCTCGTGATCATCGCCATGCGGGTTAACGAAACAGACGTCACCGTTAGCTGTGCGAGTTACGTTTCGTGATTCGAGGATGTTCACGTTCGATACGAGCACCGTTCATGAAAACATGTTTTGGTTTTAATTTCTTTTTGTTTTGATTTTGTTAAACGAGTTTTGTTTTTAATTTCTTTAAATTTGATTTTATATTCTTATAGTTGATTCTTATTTTGCTTTGAGATGTTTTATTTTCTGTTTAACATAAGATTTCTTAACATAAGAGATTTTGACTTTAAAAGGAAATTTATTTTATTTATTTCATAAGGTTTTACATCGGAGAAGAAGTACTCTATGGAGTTACTTGCTTCTCTAGGTCTTTTACAAGCTTTTGCACAGTTTTCATGTGTGGGAAGAGTTCCGCACACGCCAGTTCGATTTGCGCCACCGCCGAGCTGATCTTCCTCAGCGAGACGTTCAGTTGTGTCAGTTTCAGCGAGACGTTCAGTTGTGAACAAGCGGTATCTCATGTTGAGGTTGGATACCTGGCAGAGTGTGCCAGAATCTTATCATGGTAGGACCCACGGATAAGACGGAATTTCGGGGACGAAATTCTTTTTAAGGTGGGTAGTCTATAACAGCCCGGGTAAAATTTTGGATTTTTACCGGGACTGTAGAAGTCTTTTTACCGTGATTTACTGTTGAATTAATATTGGGTAATTAATTCAAGGTAAATCGGGAGTCGTTTTTCGAAACCGAGAGTTTTCCCGTGCTCGAGATTTTCCCGTGGATTTTTCGGACCTAAGTTGGTATTTTTCGGGTTTCGGAATTTCTCGGAAAATCACACCGAAAAATAACTAAGGAGGTATCAGTTATTTTCTGGTCCGGATCGAACCCGCCTGCATTATTTTTTCACATGATTAACAGTAAATTTTCACGTTATAAGAAGAAGAAGGCAGCAGGAGAGGAAGAGAAGAAGAAGAGAAGAAAAAAAAGAAGAGGAGAGGAAAAAAAAAGAAAGAGAGGAAAAGAGAGAAAAAAGAGAAAAAAAAAGAGAAAAAAAAAGAAGAAAAAAAAATGAATAAAAATCAGAAAAAAAAAGAGAGGAACCAATCTGAAAAGAGGAAAAAGAAAAGAAAATGAAAGAAAAGAAAAAGAAAAGAAATTCAGAAAATGGAAAAGAAAATAAAGAAAAAAAAATAGGAAAAGAAAGAAAAAAAAAGTAAGGAGACGGTGAACAGTTGCCACCCACCACCGTCACTGTGCACGCCGACGGGTTCCAGGCCGCCGTGCACGACACCGCCGCCACCAGCCTCTGCGCCGTGCCGTCGCGACCTGAGCCCTTTCCTCCCCGTCGCCTTCCGCCGCGAGACGCGCAACCGGCGAACGTTGACCCGCGAGCAACCCGGCGGGTCTAGCCTTCCGCGCCGCTGCAACCGCTCCTGTCGCCGCCGCGTCCTTCCTTCTGCTGTACCGGAGTCACCAGCAGCCGCTTGCCTTCCTGCCGCGCTTGCTTCTCCTTCCCCGCCTCGTTCCCGCCGTCGCGACGCTGTACCCGCTAGGTGAGTCGGGTTTGCCCATTTCTGCGCGGCCGGGTCGCGCCCTTCCTGGGTTGCAATCCGGATCTTTTTTTTATTTAATAATGTATATATATATATAAATCTGTTTATATAATTAATTTCTGTTATTTAATTTCTGAGAAAAATAGTAAATATTATTTTGGAAAATTATATGCAATATTTTGGGTTGAAGCTTAGAAAAATATATATATATACTTTGATTCTTCAAATTAAGATAATTATGTTATATTTGTAAATTATTATTATAGTTAGATTGGAAAATATATATATACCTTGAAAATATTTCTGGAAATTATAATTATACGTTATTATTTCTCTGGAATACAGTATGTACATGTTATTATTCTTGGAAAATATATATAGGTGTATTTGTGAAATATATATATTTATGTTGAATTATAATTGTTGGAAAATATTTTGTCTTAGGAAATAAAAATGTATATATGTTAAATTGTATTTATTTTCAGAGTAAGTTTTTATAATTATATATTTTCTGGGAAATAACATATAGTGAAACGCCCCGACCCGTATTTACCGTACATAGTAAACACGTGCTGGAACTGTGATGACCCAACCAATCAAACCCAGCATACAGTGTATAAAACATAAACCCTGGCCCAACGGCCCAAAAATATAAACAACAATATGGCCCTACGGCCCAACATCAATAACGTCATAACCGGCCCAATGGCCCAACAACAATAATAAACAGCACAGCGGAAGACTTAACGACTCACAAAGACACTGTATGCAACCCATGATGCAACTAATGGATCTGAGTCCTGTCCAAGGGATGACGCCGCAGCCTGTCTGGAATGCAACATACCTGAACCACAAATAACTCAACCTACGGGATGAAAGCCCGTAGGTGAGGGGTGAGTCCAAAGTGCCCACCGGGTAAAACCCATAAGCAAATATACATAAACAACAACCGTAAATTCCCAAGTCACATCACCAACATCTAACAAAGGTTCTCACGAACCTTAAATAACACACATGTGATTCTAGACACACTATTCTAATTTTATTATCAGGGTCCCTATCACAAGTTAAATGATAGCCATCGCCTGGTAGTCAAGCTAGCTAGCCCGTGGACCCCGCCCTGGTACCTCCACGTATAACTGGCACAGACAGGGAGCAGACCCCAAGCACACTCTCCCCCAGCACCATAAAATAAGACTACCATCTGGCTGTTCCAACATTTAACTGTGACTTACTAGATGTCTAAGTGTATCCAGTTTATTAAGATTACCATTTTAGTCTTGTAACCACTATACTGTTAACCAATCATCAACACATTATCCCGAGCAGGCTCGCAGCCTCTCCGCTCGTCTGGATAATATAAACTTATTCCAAACTAATCCCATAATAGTACCCTCGGTACCCAGCTTACACATTTCTCACAATCAATAACAGTATTAGTCTTACTTATAACCATAATTCCAACCTCATCAATGATATCAACAGCAATAATAATTTCAACAACATCAACGGCAACAATTATCAATCAAAATCATCTCAAAACAAATCATACACAGCCACAAAGTATCATACCAGCAACATCGAACACAGTAATCAAACAGCAACTTGATATCACGGGATGTATATAAATATTTACTTAACCTCACCTTAGCCGATTACTCAACTCTGGAAACATCAATCGGTCCAAAGTCGGTTCCACAGGAACTGCTCGATATCATAACCTATACAATAAAACAATGTACACACACATAAATGCACATAATCGGTACACTATGATGCCAATACGACGATATATACCCCTCCCGATTACGTATCTTTTATTATCATCTTTTACCGAAAATATAATACCGTACGTATATCCGAATATAATTTCGGTACCATACTTTAATTAAAACTCTTTTCAAAATATATTTCATAAAATAACTATAATTTCCCAAAATATTAATTTCCATAATTTTTCTGAAATTATAACTTACATATGTATTTTCCAAAATATTTTCATAAGAATTACTTAGCATAATATAATTTTCTAAAAGAAAATAATTATTTTTGGAATAACATATTTATATAACATTCCAGAAAATATTTCCATAATGTATATATCTTTTCCAAATTCATATAATATTAACTTTTCAAACCAAACATAGTTATTTTAATTTTCAAGGAATCCATATACTTGTTTATATACATATATATATTCCAAAATATTATAATTAAAACCTTTTATATATATATTTTTATAAAAACCGATTTTATCCCAGAAAATAAGTAAATAAATATATATTATATTTTTTTATTATTATAATTTTATTTTTATTATTATTTTTTTATTATTTTTTTACTGGACTGGGCCATGAACAGTAAGCCCATGCCAGCCCAAGTCCAACCAAACAACCCAGCCCATAGCCCAGATGCAAGGCCACCGCCCGGCCCAAAAACCCAAATCAACCTAACCCAAACTAAAACTCTAAGCCCACCAAACCAAAGCCCACAAAACTAAACCCTAACCCAAAATCCACATCCATTCACAAAACCCAACCCACAAGGCATCGGGTCAACCCGACCCATCACCATTCAACCGGGTTGTCACCTACAACCACGGCTGCTCACCTTGGGGAGCCCGATGGCGGCGCGGAAGCAGAGGCAAACGAGGCGGCGTACAGCAGCGTGAGGGGAGCTCGGGGCGACGGCGACGAGGGAGAAGGAAGGACCGGCGGTCTGGGCGTCGGCTGCGGGCCTGCTCGCGACGGACAGCGACGGCGGCGCTGCAGACGAGCTCCGGAAGGAGGAGAACTCAGACGGCGCGGCTGCAGGTGGTCTCCGGTGGCGTCTGTGGTTGTTGTTGGCGTCGCGCGCGAGGTGAGGAAGAGGGGTTGGTGACGGCTCGGTGACTTCGGTCGGCGACACACGGCTGTTAGTTGCAGCAACTCCGGTGGCGACGAGGTGTCCTCAGCGGCAGCAGCAAGCGGGCAGGAGGGCGAGTGATGGTGGTGGACGGCGAAGGGTGGTGTTTGCAGTGATGGTTGGCGGGTGTACCCGGCAGAAACGGTGTGGGTGTGGTGACGGGCAGTGGCAGTAGAGAGGAGAAAAGGATAAAAAGAATAAGAAGGAAGAAGGAGACAAGAAGAGTCACGGGTGAAGGCAGGAAGGAGAGGTGGGGCAGAGACGGTCGGTCACGGGCGGGAGGAGGAAGACGACGGGAAAGAAAGAAAAAGAGAAAAGAGCGAAAAAGAAGAAAGAAAAGAGGAAAAGAAAAGAAGAAAAGAGAAGGACAGGGGCATAATCGTAATTTCCCGTCCCGAGTCCAAAAATATGACTTGGGCTCGAAAAATCTGATTAATTCTCCTGAGCATCGTCCAACACTCGGAACTGAAAACCGAGAGTCGGTTAGTTAGAAAGACACTCCCGAGCGCGGGAAAACTCTCGGTTTTGAAAAACGACTCCCAGTTTACCTTGAATTAATTACCCAAGATTAATTCAACAGTAAATCACTGTAAAAGACTTCTACAGTCCCGGTAAAAAATCTAAATTTTTACCTGGGCTGTTACATATAGCATATGATTAATATATATATTTTTGGTAAATGAAAATATTTGGTAATTATATTATGGTAAATAGTTTTATTAAAAATGTAATATTTTAGAAAATATATATATACATATGTTATCTTTCTCAGAAAATTATGGTAATTATTATTTTGGAAAATTATAATTATTTTATGAAAATATTTTGAAAAGAGTTTTAATTAAAGTATGGTACCGAAATTATATTCGGATATACGTACGGTAAATTATTTTCGGTAAATGGAAATAATAACGAATAAGAACCGGGATGGGTAATTTCGCAGTTTGGGCATCATAGCATACCGATTATGTGCATTTATGTGTATATATGGTTTTGTGGTATAGGTTTGGATATCGGGCAGTTTCCCGAGGAGCCGGCGTCGGACCGGTCATTGTTTCCGGAGTTGAGTAATCGGCCAAGGTGAGGATGGATTTCCTTCAATATGTGCCTGTATTACTCGGTTATTGTGTTTGTTGTTTATTGCATTGTTGGTTGCTACATTTGTGTTATGTTTCGGGATGTTTATCCCATTGTCTTGATTATGGTCGGGATGTTTATCCCATGTTGGTTTTGGATGTTTATCCTTGCGTCTTTTTGGTTTAAGAACAATGGGTTAATTAATAATAAAATGTGACAAGGATATCGATCCTTGGTTTGGTTTGGGATGTCTATCCCGGTGTTTTGGTTAGGGATATTGATCCCTGTGACTTGGTTTTGAATAACGATAATATAATTGTCACGTGGTAAGTAGAGGTACGACCGGATAGTTTGAGACTGTTTTGTGGTGGCCATGATCTGGGTTACTTGTGATGGGTATGTTGATGCCGGTTTGATTGGGATGTTTATCCCTGAGTTTGATTTTGGGATGTTGATCCCGAGTTCTTTTTGATCTGGCACCAGGAACAGGTTGATAACCTGGTACGACCCTAGCTTATCCGTGACGGGGCCCGGAAAGATAAAATTGGAAATTGGTTTTTATTTGAGTCTTTTGATTTATTTTGGCGATTTTTGCCTGTTTTTGGACTTGAGTAATTTTAGTGTGCATAGTGATTGTCTTTCCTTCGTCGGTGAGCACTTCGGACTCACCCCTCACCTGCGGGCTTTCATCCCGTAGGTTGAGTTATTTTTGGTTCAGGTATATTGCATTCCAGACAGGCTGCGGCGTCATCCCTTGGACAGGGCTCGGATCCATAGTTTGCATCTATGCATACAGTGTTTATATGAGTTCTATAAGTCTTCCGCTGTGCAATGTTTTTGCTATTATTGGGCCATTGGGCCGGTTTTGTTATTTATGATGTTTATTATTTTGGGCCGTTGGGCCCGAGTTATTGTTGTATACACTGTATGCTGGGTTTTGTTGGGTTGGGTTGATACAGTTCCAGCACGTGTTTACTGTGTACGGTAAATACGGGTCGGGGCGTTTCACAATGCCAACTTGCGTCACACAATGGACCATCTAGTCAATGCATCGTAAAAATTACCTAGATGGTCAACACAGCGGATTTATCAGTCCGCGTTCATATCCCAGAATTAATCCCAAACTTGCTGGTCTAGGCCAATCTCATCTTAGGAAGGCCGTATTATTAATTTCGCAGCAAACAAATACATGGAAATTCATTGATTGTAAAAACTTCTGGTTTTTCAATGAATGACCAAATAAATTTTGTGCATCATTATTGACCCTGGATGGCCCAACCGGTCATGCCAAATAATAAGTCCATGTACCAACTTCAAGTTGGTGCCAACTTCAGGCTGCTATTTATGTGCCAGCTTCAGGCTGGATAACTTAGAAAAATTATTTACCAGCTTCTGGCTGGTGCATACTAGCTATAAATTACATATCTATCAGCCAACTTCTAGTTGGTCTCAGCTTCTGGCTGTATAAACTTATGTATTTAAACACTTAAAATTGCTAGCTTCAGGCTAGAGCATTTCAGCTTCTGACTGGATATGGTAAGTTTAATAACTTAGATTGCTAGCTTCAGACTGCAATATATGTGCCAATTTTAGGCTTATATCTGCCACTCATGTCGGAAAAAATTAGAATTATTGAGCAATAATTAATAAAGTGGCAAACATTTCCAAAAGCAAATCCTCGAGGATTGGAAAGCTTTGGAATTTTCTGAAAAATAATGCAAATTACCGAGAAATCTTCTGGATCTTTTCGAAGATAGAAAGAGGGTCCATATATGAAAACTGTCACCTAGCTGTCTAAGCTCAGGCTATAAGAAGGGGGAGAGGAGATATGTGATGGAAACATACAGAAAAACATTAACAAGATAAAACATGCCTTCCTCCTATACTGTTTTCTTTATTGAGGGTGCCAATCTAGGAAGGAGGAATAGACTAGCCTATAGTATGGTGAATGAGCAGCAGGAGGAACTGCCGAGTTAACTCGCAAGAATTTCTCGTTTAGTTTTTGTTGATGAGCTTTACTCATCTAGGTTCTTTGTGACTCCTATGGAAGAGATTTTCTTTCTAGAAGACCAAAGCAATCTAAGGGCTTCTTTTTATGGTTCGGCTAACTCTATTATGTTTTTCATATCTGATAGAATGCAGGAATTCAAGCTAGAGCCTACTTGTCAAATTCTGAATCAGAGCAGCTATTATTAGGTTTCTATGATGGCTCGGAGTATCCTGAGGGTTTTTGGGTTATCGCCTACATGGCCCAAGGTACGACTTTTATTATGGAATTACAGGGGAGAGGCCAGACGATCCCAAGATTTCGTGCGTACCTTAAGGGATCTGAAGAATTAGTACAAGCCCAGCATGGTACTGATTACTGAAACCCTGTGGCAACCAGTAGAGAATCATGGAGTAATACCACTCCGTTTTCCTCCAACAAATCGGTTTGAGCTACCTGGAGAAAACAACATGGGTGGTATGTGGTTCTCCTGGAACGATAGTGTTAGGGTCAATATCAATAACGAAGCCCCTTAGAGTTTTAGGGTCAATGTTGTACCCAATCGATAAATAATTATTTCAACTTATGTATGAGAACAATTCCTCTATGTGAATGTTCTCCTTGTAATGAATCCCATATGCAATAATAATATGCATGTTTTCCCCCTTTGCCATTATAATCTCATCCACGACCATAGGGACAAATTAATAATATTGTCTTGTTCGCTTTAGGGAATAGAGCAGAGTCGATTTAATGGATCCGTAACAATTTCTTTAATTACTGTAAACAAGAATATTTTGTACTCTTCAGGAGTTTATGCTCTTCCAGAGCGTAAGTATATGATCTTCTAGATCATAGTTACACTTGTGTTCTTCACAGTATAGGTATGCAACAGTATTCACATACAGTGTTCCTCTCCCCCTTGAATGCTGTTGCATTTTTGGGTAGGTGAAATATTGCTCTTCAGGAGCACATTAAAAACCCATGCTCTTCTGGAGCGGATTAGTTTACTTATATATGGATAATTTCAGTTTATTAATTTCGGAATACATTGTTGCATTGTCTTCAAGACAAATGCCCGGGTCATTATTCGAGAAAACAACAAATCCATGTACATATAAAAAGAATTAGGCAGCAATAAAGATAAACATAAGGTAATAAATATAACAAAAATAATAAAACTAAACATAAAAATTAAATTAATCAATATATGTCAACTTGCACCTTCAGGGTAAGCAAGAATAATATTTCAATTTCATGGTCATTATTTTGACCAATTATGGTATCATCAACATTACATTTGTCCTTCAGGGACACGCATTTACTTCAGATGCGTACACTTGTATTTAAATTTCGTGAGAGTAACCATCTTCTAGTGGTCAGTCAATGTCCAACTTCTGGTGGTCATATAAAGAATTGCAGGACCTTTTGGCAGTGAGACTTCTGGTCTTTGGTGCATTTTTGAGTCTTCTGGACTCTTTCATTTAGTCTTCCAAACTATTTAATGCCCATGATAAATTTCTTCCGGAAATTTTTGAGGGCCCAAAATCAAATAACATAATTAAAAGACTTAATTAAAATAAATGAACATGGGCCTTTTATTAATTAGCCCAATTAAAATTAAATGACTGGAAATTAAATGCAATGGGCCTTTGTACGAGCCCAATCAAAACGTAAATTAAAGCAAGAAAATAAATATAATGGGCCTTTTTATAGCCCAATAAATAACCGAAAATTAAATGCGATGGGCCTTGTACGAGCCCAAGCAAAATATAAATTAAAACGAGAAATTAAATGCAATGGGCCTTTTTAATAGCCCAATCATAATTTAAAAAAAAACATAAAATATGCTTACTCGATAAATCTTTCAGCAATAATATATAATATATATCATATTTATACCCGGTTATTATTCCGGTATATATTCTGATAATTTCGTTTTCTCCCCTTTTTTATTTTCCTTTTTTTATCTCCCTTTTTTCTTCTTTATCTTTCTTCTTTTTCTCTTTTTCTCCACTTTTTTCTTTTCTTTTTTTTCTCTTCTTTTTTCTTTCTCTCCTTTTCCTTTCTCTTTTCTTTTCTCTCCTTTTTTCTTTTCTTTCTCTCCTTTTTTTTTCTTTTCTTCCCTCTTTTCTTTTCTCTCTTTTTTTTTTTGTATACCCTGGTCTGGGCCGTGAACAGTGAAACCCAGACACATAAACAGTGCAGCCCAGACACATAAACAGTGCAGCCCAGGCCCAGGAGTCCAAAAACCCGTCAACCTCCGGGTAAAAAAAAACCCGACCCGGACCACGAGCTTGCCGGGTCGTCTTCAACCTTCAGCTCACGGGTCACCGGCCATGGCGAGTTGCAGGCGGCGCGAACGGGGCTGCGAGGACGAAGGCGCCGGAAGGACGACAGAGGGATGGCTGCTGGTGCGGTGGAGCGGCGTGGCTGGGCGGAAACAGGTGCGCGAAGAGGGCAGATCCGAGGAACAGCAGTCGGGTCTTCTCCATCTGACGGCTCGTCCGGCGACGGAAGCGGACGGGGGCGGCGGCGTCAGGTCGGCGACGGGACGGGCAAGGCAATGGTAGTGGCGGTGAGGCGGGAAGCTTGCCGAAACACTTCCTAATGAACAGTAACCGGGGTGCACTTTACTGTTCATCTTCTTGGTTGCGTTTTTGGTTTTCTGGTTTGATTTTGTGCACTGGTTTTTCTTCATGTTTTGGGTAGAGATCATTCGTGCTGATAACATATTATAAATTAATAGACTAAAACTGTGAATTGTTGAGGAAGGAGAGGAAGAAAGAGGAGAAGAAATTGGCAGAAGGCATAGCTCGTTATACTCCTACATTCATGCTCTGTGTTTACAGACTTTTATAGGAAAATAATACATATTAGGGGTAGGTGGTAAATTGTGTCATCCACAAATAATACATTATTTTTATAACATTGTTGTTACTTATTTCCAAGGTTTTGAAAACCGGACCGGCCATTGAACCAGTGAAGGGGATGTTCAAGGAAAACCGGGGTTCAACTGGGATTCAACTGTTTTATTAAAATATATTAATTTTTTAAGAAACGGTTAAAATATATTCATTATAATAATTTTATGGTCAAAATTGAAGTCATTCTTAATATATACTAAAATTTATGTAAAGAAAATACTAATTTGTAATAGTTTAGTTAGTTAATGACTTTAAATATTGTTAGAAAGTCAAGGGTTCAAGTCTTACTCTCACCATTTTTAAAACTTTTAAATGAAAAAGAGAGGTTCAACCGGTAAAAACCGGCTGATTCGTTAAAAACCGTAAAAATCGGCCGGTTCAAAACGGTTGTGTAACAGGAGGGTTTTTTCCAGTGAACCGGACCGGAGCTTTGCTGAAAAGGCGGTTGAACCGGACGAACCGGTCCGGTTTTGATAACCTTGCTTATTTCCAATATTTATTGCGCGCTATGTTTCATTTTTTCTTATGTTTTAAATGGTTGTCGTGATTTCGTGAATGAAGCAATGAAATCTTTGGTTTTAATTATGTGGACTGCTGCGCTTTTGTTGCCGGTGGTTGGATTGGATCTGTAACGTGATAGATTCTGCCTTATCGCTAGATCAGTCCCAACAAAGAAGGCCATGGGGGAGGTGGACAAGAAACCCAAGTAAAATGAGCCTGATAGAGTGACTGACAGTACATTATCTAAGACGGGCCGCCAAAAAGATCCAAAACTCACCTATGTCATGCGATTCTGGTCAGGGAGCTGGTGCCTATTAATTAGTATTCAAATCTCGCATGCATTACTAAACTATCATATACATCAACAAGGCCTGAAATCTTCAAATCAATCCCTGAATTTACTATTGTAGTAATGTTTTCCCGTTGGACATGTAATACTAAGCTTCAAGTTAACATTAATGCCCCACATCCTATGCTTATTGCCATGCCAAACACTGGTTATATACAATCCCATGTATCAAAAGAAACAATTATTTTCTTTAAAACTGAACTTACGAAGGTCATTGTACCCATTTATCAAATTTTCCCTGCATTAATTCACCTACTTATTACCCTGATTGATGAGGAT
>JAKUCV010007443.1:1795-20804 GCA_028386065.3 Turnera subulata | reverse complement strand
TTTGCTATTTTTTATTCCTTGCCTTAACTTATTAAAGCATACAATGACATGTTAAACATATCAACACATCATGGAAAGCATGTTAAACAAATTAACATGAATGCACTAGTATGTTAAACGAATTAACATTATTGCATAATTGTGTTAAACTAATTAAAATTAATACACCGGTATGTTAAACAAATTAACATATTAAACTTATTAATCATTAATTCATAAGTGTGTTAAAATAATTAACATTGATACCTAAGTATGTTAAACAAATTAACATATTAGACAAATTAACATTAATGCTTAGGTATGTTAAACAAATTAACATATTAAACAAATTAACATTAATGCTTAGGTATGTTAAACAAATTAACATCTTAAACAAATTAGCATTAATGCATGGATACGTTAAAAAAAATAAATGTTAATTTGTTGGTGTTTAACATTAATACATAAGTATGTTAAACACAATAACATATACTTATGAATTATTATTTGTTAAAGAAAAAAATGTTTAAAATAGCTCATTTAGCTAAAGAAAACAAACAATAAAAAAAAATACATATTTCCCTTTTTCTTCTTTTTTTCGCAGTGAGCAGCAAAAAAAAAAATGGATCTGTTAGCAAAACAAACTACCCAAAAAAAAATTTAATGCGTTAATACCCAAAATGGATCTGTTCCCATTTATACTCCTTTTCTTTTAAAAAAAATTTGAAATTTAAATGCCATTATGGCTGATTACAAATTAAAAAAAAAACGTTTGCTTAAAGGAGTAATAAGGAAGGAGTAATTATTGTTGGTTACAGCATTTATAACCAAAGAAGAGAAAAAAAAAAAAACGTGGTGATTGGGAGGAATTGTGGCAATTAGTGCATGACCGTTTGTCATTTATGCCCATTAAAACCCTTCTCTCCCTCCCCCTTTATTTTTCTTTGGTTTTTGCAGGAGAGGACGCCGCCCCTCCCGCCGCCCGGAGCCACCACTGCAGGCGGTTCTGCGTCAGGCCCGAGCAGCCATGTGCCGCCCAGCGCCGTGCCACGTCGCCCCCGCCGCGGTGAGCATCTCCTTTGCGAGGAGGCGAGCTCGGTCAGACCCGGTGGCGACACCAGATCTCCACAGCCGTCCTCCTCCGCGAGAAGAGACCGCCGCCGGCCGCCATCTCATGTGCAGCAGCCGCAGCAGCCCGTGGAGGTGAAGTCGCGCAGCCGTCAGCCGCCCGATCCAGCTCCGCCGTCGCAAGCCATCCATCCGGGACAGGGGATCGCGCCGCCGTCGAGCAGCCACCGTTTGTGGTGCTCCGGTGCGAGTCCTCCGGCCCTTCACCGCCATCTGCAGCAGCTGTTGGCCTTTGTGCCGCCGTGTGCAGCAAATCGATTTCGGGTTTTGTTTTTGTTTTTGTTTTTTTTTTTGTTTTTGTTTTTGTTTTTTTGTTGTTGTTGTTTTGCTGTAGAGGAACAAACAAAGAACACATGGATTCTGCTTTTGGATGATTTACATCCTTGTTTTTGTTTGAAAATTATCCTGTGTGATTGCTGTTCTATAAGGGAAATAAAAGAAAAAAACTTTGGCTGCTTCGATTGACCGGAGGCCGGGAAACTGCTCCCCGGTCATGCCTCATTTCCCTTTGTTTTTTTTTATTTATGTTAATCTGTATTGTTTTGATTTTCTGGGTTGATTGTGTACTCAGTGTAAAAGGATTGTTAACCAAAGAACTCATTCTTTTTCTTCCCTAATTCAGAGTACTAGTTAGATTTAGGTACACAGAAAATTAAAAAAAACGTATACAGAGAATACACAATAAAAAAAACTTCATCTATATTTTTTTCAGATTACACAACAAGGATACATGCCTCATACATGCCTTAATTCTTCATTTGACTAAAACAAACATTTGCAATTTATGCATATAAATTACATAATTTCAGTAAACATATTTTACCTTTTCATGTTTTAGGCAAAAAAAAAACAAGCATGTAAATATGTGAATCATACAGAAAAAAAAATAGGCATTCGATTGGAAACTTAGACCAGAGATAAAGACTCTAGGCTCCGCTACCAATGAAGGAAAACATATATTTCCTGAATAAGATAAATTAGGACACCTACTTGGAGTCCTAACAGCGGAAGCAAACAGGTCTTGGAGTCCAGGTCTTGATCTACCGGTCGTGAAGGGTTGTCACGGTATATTGGAGCAACCCCTGTAGTCTCCACGGCCTAAACCTCTCCTCTCTATAGCTGTGTGTATAGTATGTGTGGGTGTAACCTAGCCACCCTATGCATGTAATGTTCTTGGTATTTGTGCCATAGAACAACATGTATATATAGGAGGCAACTAGGGTTACAAGGTGAGCACCCAACTTATGGGTGGACCTCGTGGGCCCCACTACCTCAAGTGGGCCTCCATACAATATAACCCAACAGTATGCCTAAAGATTTTTGTCTCTCTGTTCATTGGTTTGACTTGGAGATCTATCCAAAATCACAATCCCATATGCATCATTTTAAGCCGAGTTAATTATGTATTTTTTGTCCCCCTCCGCCTTAATTCCAATCTCAACCACTCACGACCTGAACTTTATGATTATTTCATTTAGGTTGGTTTTTCTTGGTAGAATCATTTACGTTACAACTTAGAAGGACCTTGGAAACCTGCAGAAACAACCTCTAACTGACTCGAATTACCGGCCAAGCCCAAAAGGAGATTAGCAAGCAGATTGAAGATTTGGAGAATAAAGAAGAGACTTTGTGGAGGCAAAAGTCAAGAATCTCCTGGATGCAACATGGTGATAAGAATACCAGTTTTTTCCATGAAAAGGCAAACCATAGAAAAAAGAGGAACCGAATCTCAAAGCTGAAGAATGAAGCTGGGCAGTGGGTCCGAGGACATGGGAACTTGGAAGGTATCCTCGTCAAGTACTTCAAGGATCTGTTCACATCTGTACCTCCAACAAACCTGAACACCGTGCTGGATTGTGTCAGGACTTGTGTTACTCCTGAGATGAATAATCTGCTCACACGACAATTCACCAAAGCAGAAGTCTTAGAAGCCTTACACCAAATGCATCCTACAAAAGCCTCGGGCCCTGACGGTATGCCTGCACTTTTTTTCCAAAAATTTTGGCATATTGTTAAGCATGATGTTATCCATGATGTTCTTAATATCCTTAACCACCAAGCCAACCCGGAACCTATAAATAACACCCACATCGTTCTAATTCCAAAGATCAAAGAGCCAGAAACACCCATGCATTTTCGCCCTATTAGCCTTTGTAATGTGGTCTTTAAGTTAGTCACAAAAACTGTAGCTAATAGGCTTAAGGTCTTCCTTCCCAATATCATATCACCTAACCAAAGTGCTTTTGCTCTGGTTCGCCTCATCACAGATAATGCATTAGCAGCCTTTGAAACCTTTCATTACATGAAAAAGAAAAGGAAGGGAAAGAAAGGTTATATGGCCCTCAAATTGGACATGAGTAAGGCATACGATAGGGTTGAGTGGAGTTTCCTTGAACAAGTCATGCTAAAAATGGGTTTCCATCCTCGATGGGTTACAATTATTATGAGATGTATTTCTAGTGTCTCCTATTCTATTCTTGTCAATGGCTGCCCATCCCCCTCTTTCTATCCTACAAGAGGACTCCGCCAAGGAGACCCTCTATCACCTTACCTTTTCTTGCTATGTGCAGAATGTCTATCATTGATGTTACAAAAAGCACAACAACAGCGGGCGATTCATGGGACTAAGGTGGCTAATGGTGCTCCTGAACTCTCACATCTCTTTTTCGCCGATGATAGCCTCATTTTTTCTAGAGCCTCTCATGGTGAAGCAAATAAGCTGCTCTCTATTTTCCATGCCTATGAAGCTGCATCAGGATAGAAGATAAACTTTGAGAAATCTTCAATTTCCTTTTAGTCGAAATGTGCCAAAATTGACTAATTCTCATCTCCAACAAATGATGGAAGTTAAGGAAGTAGACGAGCATGACAAATATCTCGGTCTACCTACCGTCCTGGGAAAATCGAAGAAGAAGATATTTGCAGACCTGAAAGACCGCATTTGGAGAAAATTGTCAAGTTGGAAGGAAAAGCTCCTCTCTTTTGAGGGTAAGGAGGTGCTCATCAAAGCAGTTGCCCAATCTATACCAACATATTTTATGAGCTGTTTCCTCTTACCAAAGGAGTTATGCAATGAAATTAAATCTATAATA
Organism: Turnera subulata; assembly: GCA_028386065.3. NCBI lineage: Eukaryota > Viridiplantae > Streptophyta > Magnoliopsida > Malpighiales > Passifloraceae > Turnera > Turnera subulata. Next base: position 16,605 of record JAKUCV010007443.1, on the reverse strand, counting down.
GCTAGATTCTGGTGGGGGCAAAAGTAGGATGAGCGAAAAATTCATTGGGCAAGTTGGGAAAGAATGTGCAGGTCAAAGAAAAAGGGAGGTCTTGGTTTCCGGGATTTTCACTCTTTTAACCTTTCAATACTTGCTAAGCAGCTCTGGAGACTGCTTCAAGATGATTCATCCATCTTGGCACAGATAATTTATAGTAAATATGGTAGAAGGATGAATCTTTTGTAGGTGGAACCGAAAGGCCCTATTAGTTATACATTCCGCAGCATTCTAGCTGCTATAGAGCTAGTGGACAAAGGCACGATTTGGAGAGTTGGTGATGGGACCACAATCCATATCTGGGCTGAACGTTGGCTACCAGAACAACATGGTGGAAAGGTATGGTCTCCCAATCCTGGAAATGATCAATTAAAAACAGTTTCTGACTTGTTTCTACCGGGCACGAAGAACTGGAATGTAAATCTTATCCAGGAGACATTCATGCCCTTTGAGGCAGAGCAAATCCTGAGGATCCCACTATCATCTACTCCACATGCTGATCTTAGGATCTGGAAGCACCACCCGAAAGGCTTTTTTACTGTCAGAAGTGCCTATCATGCTTGTCTCGCAAAGAAATATACATCCGGACCTGGTACTAGCTCTAATGGACATGATGCGGAAACAAATTGGAGTCAAATTTGGAATCTGGAGATCCCACCAAAAGTGCGTCATTTTATCTGGAGGACACTCAAGAACCTTATTCCCACGAAGGCCAATTTGACAAGAAGAGGTATGGTCCTTGATTCCATATGTCGTAGATGTCACGCAGTAGAGGAGACCATAGACCATATTATGTTGGGATGCAGCTGGACACAAGGGTTATGGAGAATTACACCCTCAGCGTGGAACCTTTCTATGATGGTGCAGAATCACACTTCTATCAGGGAGCTCCTTAACTCTCTCTCGACACACCCTGATTATAACTCTCTAGTGTATTGCATCATGATCCTGTGGGGCATTTGGCATTCCAGGAATATATTTTATTTTCAGTCTCAAATTCTTGACCACCAGCAGGTCTTGGATATGGTCTGCAATGTACTCTACTCTTACCAGGCTGCGAACTCTATGGCGATGCAACCACATAAACATTCGGTGCATGTTCCAAGTCAGCGTACATGGCAACCACCAACTACCTTCAGGTATAAGGTAAATGTTGATGCAAGTGGTATGGAGGGAGGAAGGTGTGGGCTAGGGGCTGTAATCTGGGATTCTACAGGGGAGATCATGGTGTTTGTATACTCCTGCATTGGCAGCCAATTTACTGTTGAAATTGTTGAGGCAAAAGCTTTACTATTTGGCTTGCACACTACATCATCCTTGGGTTTCTTTGATGTTGACGTGGAGACTGATTGCTTGGCTGTTATCAATGAGATAAAAGCTACACATAAATCATCCTCTTATCTGGGAGCTATTCTTATGGAGGTGGACTCGCTTCTGTGCAGTTTTCGATCTCTTTCTTTCTCGCATGTCTCTAAGGATGGTAATGCATTGGCCCATGAAACTGCCAAGAGGGGAAAAGTTTGTAATAGTGACGGAGTATTGCTAGATAGCTTTCCTACAACTTTTCTGACGATAGCAGCACATGATGTACTCTCATAATTTTCTTCTTTGAATGAAGTCTTCCATTCTCAAAAAATTAGGGCCTGTTTGGAATTGTTCTCCATTTTCTATTTTCAAAAATAGTTTTAGAGATAAGTTTTAAAATTTGTTTTCCAAAGAAACTAAACTCTAAAAAATCTATTTGGATTAGAAATTTTAAAAATACAGGTGTGGGGATTAACTATTCATCTCCTCTCACACAAAATACCATTCATCTCTTCTTCATCCCTCTCTTCTCCATCCCTCCATGCGCCTGACCTCAACCAAGTTCTCACCAAAAAAAATTGGCCACCCTTTACTCATCCAACAGACTAAAAAAAATGGGTGGCTCATCTTCTCCTCCAACCAGTCCAGTCTTAGTATGAAACTCTATTTTTTCCCTCTTGACATCTGCTCCCAAGGTTTATGCAGTGGAAGCAATGGGCTTTACCTAGATTATTTTTAGGAGGAGTAAAAGAAGAGATTGAATTGGAAGAAAAAGATTTGGATGACCATTGCCCAGATAACTACGAGGAGTAGAAGAGGAGCAGATTGAATTTGGAAGAAAAACATTTGGATGAATACTGAAAAAAGGAATCTGGAACAAGGAAAACAAGTGGTTAGAGAAGAAGACAACTATTTTTTATTTACAAATCTGCCACCGGTTGGTTTTGAAAACACTGAAAACTTCGGGCCTGTTTGGTACCATTTCAGTTTTTAAGTTTTTGGTTTATCATAAACCAAAATGGGTTTATTGTTTTGGTTTTTATTTTTTATAAAAACCATTTTGAAACTAATAACATAATATATGTAATTACTTTATTATTTAAAATAAATTACTCACGAGAATAAAAAATTATGATCTTTCATCACATAAATGTAATTTGTATATAAAAATTTAACAAAATAGTATTATGAGAGTAATATCAAATTTACTACATTTTAAAAGTTATAAAAATATATAACAATATTCATGTATCAAAAATAAATCAAAATTATAATATCAATGTTGATCATATCTATTCCAAAGCTATTGTGCTACTCTATCTCGAGTCTGACTATTTGCTGAAGGTGTCTATAATTAATTTCTCTTTCTTCAGGTGTATTTTAGGATTTAAAGTTTAGGCTTTAAAGTTTTAGGATTTAAAATTTTAAGATTCAGGGTTTAGGATTTTAAGGTTTAATATTTAGAGTTTTAGGGTTTAAGGTTTTAAGATTTACGGGATTCAAGGGTTGAGGATTATAGGTTTAGGGTTTAAGATTTTAGAGTTTAGGATTTAAAGGTTTAAGGTTTAGGGATTTTGGATTTAGAATTTTAGGGTTTAGGGTTTTAGGTTTAATATTTTAGTATTTTAGGTTTAAAGTTTAGGGTTTGGAGTTTAGGATTTTAGGGTTTAAGGTTTAAGATTTTAGAGTTTAAAAATTAGAGTTTAGTGTTTAGGTTTAGAGTTTTAGGGCTTAAAGTTTGGGTGTAAGACTTTATGGTTTAGGGTTTAAAATTTTAAGATTTTTTAGGGTTAAGGATTTAGGGTTTGGGTTTAGGGTTTAAAATTTTTAGATTTTTAGGGTTAAGGATTCAAGATTTGGGTTTAGGGCTTAAAATTTTTAGATTTTTAGGGTTAAAGATTCAAGATTTGGGTTTAAGGTTTAAAATTTTAAAGGTTTTTAGGGTTTAAGATTCAGGTTTAGTGTTTAGAATTTTAGGGTTTAAAAGTTTAAAGATTTTTAGGGTTCAGGATACATAGTTTGGGTTTACGGTATAGTTTTGAGTTTAAAGTTTTTGGGTTTTAGAGTTTAGAGTTAATTTGTAACCCAGAAACCAAAACACAAAAACTACTTTTTATGGTTTTTTTAAATTTAGATTTTGTTGTCACTTGATGCTTTAAGAAACGAAAACCAAGTTGTCTAGCGAAACATGTTTTTGGTTTTTTTTTAGGAAAAATAAACCAAAAACCAAAAACTGCAACGATACCAAATAGGCCCTTCATTTTGAAGTTTTCAGATTTTTGTTTTCAAAACTAGAATTGAGAAAATTATTTTCAAAAATAAATTTTAAAAACATCCTACCAAACAAGATTTTAAATTTTTGAAAACAATGAAAAAAAAACTGTTTTAAAAAAAACTGTTTCAAAGAGGCCCTTAGATCTCAGTTAGGATTTTAGGGTGTTCTAAGACATAAATACATGATACGTGGTAGAATCTTGGCCATTATATGGTGATAACAAAAATTCTTTTTTGTTTTCCTTTATTGGCAAAAAAATAAAAGGTAAAATATTTTTCGATTTTAAAAAAAAAAAAAGAGCATCACGATGAAGTTCCGCCCAAAAAAGGAAAGGAGAAAAAGAGCATCACAACGAGCATCACACAGAAACCTACAATGGCTCACAAAAAGAATGGAGTCATTCTTCTACATCGTCTCAAAGTCTGTAAAAAAATCAACTTACCCACCAAGCCAATTTCACTTCTGTAAGTCGGTTACAAAAAGTAAGCAAAGTTTTTTTTTTAAAAAATCGAACATAATGTTATTATGCGACCTCTTAAAAGGAAACATAAATCTTGGCCATTTTTTTTTTTACATGGAATCTAATAACTATTCCTAACCTCCAAACCACGCTTAATCTTACCTTTAGGATTTAATATGTAACCTTTTGGATAAAAATTTTAGAGAGATGCCATTACAGTCTATAAGTAATGTTGGGAAATCTCGGCCATTTGTAAATAGCATATAGTCATTAATTATTTCGAATATAATAAGGTCATGTGGAACAAAATCAAATCATGTGCTATTGTTTAAATGCAAAATTCCTCGACAGCATCTATCTCCATTTAATATTAGAATTTTTTTCAAAAATTTAATGTCAGAACTTTTTTTTTTATAGAATTTAATGTTAGAACTTATATATAATCATAGAATTTGTGTGTAAAAAATATCATTATAAAAAAAGGAAAACGAAAAGGAGTGATGGACCTAAACCCAGCAGAAAAGCCCAAAAGTAGAAGGTCTAGGCTCGAATAAATATAAAATTATACCCAAATCCTGATACAGTTAACCCAGGCCCACGGAATAACCCATTTTTAAATAGCCAACCCAATCCTCTCGCGTCTTTCTTCCTTAAACCCTAAAGATCAGAAATTGACCGTTGCCGCCATGGCTGTAGTAGAGGAGAAGAAGAAGCTTCGCGCCTCGCCTGAAGAAGTTGAGACAAAGAAGAAGAGGAAGCGAAAGCAAAATCATGGTAAGGAAGTTGCAGAAAATGAAGAAGAAAACCCTAATCAAATTGGAGCAGGAGGAGGAGAAGAGAAGGAGAAGGAGGAGTTGAATAGTTATACGAAGAAGGATGAGAAGAAGGCTAAGAAGAAGAAGAGTAGAAATGTGAAGACGGAGAAGGAAGGAGAAGAGGGGGAGGAGAAGGAGGAAAAGAAGATGGTGAAGAGTGGGGGTGAGATTGACAGTGTCGAGTCGTTTGAGTTGTTGGGATTATCAGAGCCTACTCTCAAGGCTATTCAGGAGATGGGTTTCTCCAATTTGACTCAGGTCTGTATTTGGGTACTTCTGGCTGGCTTTGTGACTGATAAAGATTAGCGGTTTTTTTTTTCCCCCTGTTTTGGCTTTATTTGATAGTATTGTTAAATGTCACTGCAAATGCAGATTCAAGCAAGAGCTGTCCCTGCACTCTTAAAAGGAGAAGATGTTCTTGGTGTGGCCGGTACAGGTTCTGGGAAAACCGTGGCCTTACTAATACCGGCTGTGGAGAGGTTGTTTAATGATCATTTTGCTCCTCACAGTGGAACTGGTGTTATCGTTATTTGCCCAACGAGGGAGCTTGCCATTCAGGTGAAGAATATAAGAGTTTGCCTAATTAATATTATGCCTAATAGTGATCTGTGAGCAGAGAATAGCTCTTAATTGGTGGACTTTGTGTTAATGGTGTTGCATTTTACTTTTGTGATTAACAAGTTCTGTTGTTGCCCAAATTCATGTTCGTGTTAGTTACTTTCCCTCTGTCACGCTCTCTGTGCTACCCCTGACTTGGAGTGGATAAACCTCGTTCTTGTATTTTGATTTGGGAAAGAAGCTTAATAAAGTGTCTATGGCTGTGAACTGTGAAGCATTCATATGTTATGTTGGATATTCCAACTCTTATATTCATCCTATATTTGATCACTTTATTGTCCAGACTCATGCTGTTGCAAAGGACATTCTCAAGTATCACTCCCAGACCCTTGGCTTGGTTGTTGATGGTTCTGACGGAAATGGAGAAGCACAACGCATTGTAGGAGGAGTGAATTTATTGGTTGCCACCCCTTCACCACTTCTTGATCATCTTCAGAATACCAAAGGATTTATATACAAGAACCTGAAGGTAACATGCAAATATGCTTTTCTTTGTCATATTTCAATTTTTATTGAGAACACAACTTCAACATGCTTTAAAACCTTTGCTGCAGTAGCAAGAAATTGCTCGTCAAATTCTTTTGCATATGTTAGTTATTGTAACTAATCAGTTAAATTAGTAAATGAGAAGGCAGGTTGGTGCATCTTATGAACCATCTTTTCATCTAGGAAGTAAAGAATTTGTGTTTAAGCCATATACTGAAGTCTTAATTTGTCTCTTAATTTATGGAATTTGTAGTGCCTCATGATTGATGAAGCTGACAGGATCTTGGAGGCAAATTTTGAGGAAGAAATGAAGCAAATCATCAAGCTTCTTGCCAAGGTAATGTTTGCATGGTTTGCATGATGATGGTTGCAACATTGGTAAAATGATTTGATATTTGCTCTAGTCTTTGTTCACGTGGTGCAATTAATCTTTTCCAATGGTATGGTTTCGCTGATGCTAAGTGAAATTTTTCCAAAAATGTACTGGATTATGCTTTGGCTAAATATTTGGGTTTTCTGTAAACACAAAAATTTCAAGAAAAAGGTTCTTTCATATACTTGTACTTACTATTCAAATCTTTGCTGCTACTTTTAGAATTGTGTCTTTAACATTCAACACTTTCAAACTGATGGACCGTCATCATTGTGCAGGCGAGGCAAACTGCTTTATTTTCAGCTACCCAAACCAAAAAGGTTTGTTTCCAGAATTTTTGAACTAAGCCTGAATTTCTGCAGCGGTTTGCTTTAGTTTTCTTCTCTGTTTAGTATCTCAACTGATATATATTATGTGGAATTTAATACCTGTGTATTGAATTAAAAAGTTCTCGATGTTTAACTTGTTCACGTCTTTCTGGCACCTATCGAACTTGCAGTTGAAGGATCTTGCTCGCTTGTCATTTCAAACCACTCCTGTGCATATTGACGTGGATGATGGGAGAACTATGGTGAAAATACTATTCTTGCTATTCTGTGTATGCTAATGTGCACAAGAACCCATTCAGGCTCTATATCTTTTCACCTGACAAAACATTTGGTATAGCAGGTTACAAGTGAAGGTTTGCAGTTGGGCTACTGTTTAGTGCGCCCTTCCAAAAGATTTCTGCTGTTGTATTCCTTTTTGAAGAGGAACTTGTCAAAGAAAGTGGTGGTCTTCTTTTCTTCATGTAACTCAGTCAAATTCTATTCAGAACTACTCAGATGTAGTCAGGTACAATGCTTTGACATCCATGGTAAACAAAATCAGCAGAAACGAATCTCAGCCTTCTCTGATTTCTGCAAAGCAGAAAAGGGAATCTTGCTATGTACCAATGTTGCAGGTCGTGGACTTGATATTCCAACTGTGGTATGTCTTTCTCTTTTCGTAATGGCTGTGTCTTTCTCATTTATAACTGTTGTCGAAGTGACATGAATAAACTGTTTGTTTGGCTAGTAGAGGTCCGTTTGTCCTGATTAATTATTAAGCTGGTAATTTTCCAACATATTCTTCACATCTTTGTGCTTGTACAAAGACATGTATGCTCTGTGCACAAGCCTGTGTATTCTTCAAGCTATCTTTGTCCACAGATTCACTCTGTGGCATAGCTCAATCTTTAATAGCATAATCTATTGCTTTTTTCTTTAAATAGTATTTGCCAAAATTACATTTAGTTGTGGCACAAATTGTTCCTTCAGAGGAATAATGCAATAATGTTCAACGCAATAAAGCTAGTGTCTTAGCTTGAATCGAATTTGTGAATTAGAGGTGGGGAAAAGGAAAAAGACATCTTTGTAGATCTCAAGGATAGATACAATCTCTTTGACTGCAGATGAAAACCGAGGAACTTGAAGAGAGATGATAATGATGGGAAGTTGTCAAGTTTGATTGTAGTAGGATTCCATATATCTGGATTAATCGTCAGATAGTGGAGGCTTTTCAGAAATTTTGGATTGATCTGCCTATATCTTTCAAGCGTGGTTTCATGATGGTTTGCAATGAATAAATAAATTATAAATGTTCACATGCTTTCAATCAAGTGGGTTTTATGGAAAGTTTGGAATTGATGTGGGTTATGAGTTTGAATGTAGTTCAACATAATTTATGAGTTCACAAGTAAATACTTTTATCTGTTCGGTAGATGTTTTATGATGGTTGGAAAACTTTGCTAAAGGATGTTCCCTTTGCTGTGCTTGTAGGACTGGGTAGTGCAGTATGATCCTCCTGATGAACCCAAGGTACCCCTATCCTTTTTTGCTAAATTGTTTCTTTTGAATGCTTACTTCTCTCGCCACTCTTGTCATGTGTGTTAAGTAAGTTGTTTGGAATTGCTGCTTGTAGGAATACATTCACAGAATTGGCCGAACAGCCCTTGGAGAAGGCGGAAATGGAAAAGCCTTGATTTTCCTGATTCGAGTAAAAGAAGAGAAATTTTTGCGTCATCTGAAGGTATCATAGGTTCAGCAGTAGCAGTCCTATACGTTTGTATTTGGGCCCTGCTTTCCATTGTCACGCAGAAAACTCTTGAAATGCAATCAATAGCTGATTTGGCATTTCTTTTCTTCTTTCTGGTGTGATTTGAAAGATAATATGAGATTAGAATGTAGGTAAGCCAGAGATCTGGTGATCATTAAAAGAGGACAATGACTAGTAAAATGTTTGTTTCTGTATTCTAACTTAACATCTGCTTTTAGGCAGCAAAAATTCAAGTCGAAGAGTATGAAATCGATGATAAGATGCTGGATAAGAAGCTGGCTATTGTTCAGACTCATCTGGTACTGTGGTACATCCTAGTAGTCTTGATGTTTTCCAATTACTAGTACAGAGCAACTTAGAACTACTTTGTTGTTGCAGGAGAAGCTGGTAGCAAAGAACTATCATTTGAACAAGTCTGCCAAGGAAGCGTATCGATCATACTTATTGGCCTATAATGCACACACTATGAAAGACAGTTTTAATGTCCACAAGCTCAATGTGCAGGTACTAGTCGTAGTGTCCTTCCTTAGTGGGAAGTTGTAGATGATTTATGGCTAGGGAAATGCTTGACAGCTTTGAGACCTCTAACCATGTGCTTTGTTCCTGAACGTGGCAGGAGGTTGCTGCTTCATTTTGCTTTTCTTGCCCGCCAAAAGTCAACTTGAGTGCAGGCAGCACTGCGTCCAAAGTTCAAAAGAAAACACAAAAGAATCTGACACGGGTGTAGACGTGTAGCAGTAAAAAGCATACCTCGTTGGAAGCAGCGAGGGATGGAGATGGATATCCACCAGAATTAAGTATTTGCAGGGACATGAGGAAGACATGGCTCGTTTTGCTTGATTATATTGTATTGACATCTTTAGTCAATTATGTCTTGTCATAAAAATTTTGTTTCTTCATGAGTATTAGTATTATCTTTCCGCGCAAAAAAAAAAGAAATTACTGCCAGCTGTAATATGGAACATACAATTCAATTCAATGGTCAGCTTGAAATTTTTGGCTTTTTGTATAACAAACAACTCTATATATATATAGAATTTGCGTATAATGTCACTTCTCAAGAATTGGCATGGAATTTTTCCTGCTCTGATTGGTGATGATTAAAACTATGATAAACTTTGGTTGGTATATTGTTATAAAATGCTGAAGGATTACAACTGGAGGAGAAAGAGGAGGACTTCGTCTCGCAATTATTTTAGAGTTTGTTTTAATAACATTCTCAATTAAGTTTGTTTTCATAAAACTAAACTAGAACAAACAAAAAAAGAAACTAGCAAATTTGTGATTCTAATAAACCGGGGGGACCACAAAACTGAACCAACTTGAGTAGGCATCACGGAAAGAAGGACCAGTAGTCAAAGTCTTGGAGAAGAAGTAGGACTGGTGCCAATTTAATGAGTCAAAAAGTAGTTGCATTGCAACCCATATAATTACCTTTTCTTTTTATTTTTTTTTAACCTTTTCTGAAATTTAATTTACGTACATATATGTCTATATATCGACAGAATGCCACAAAGACAGTAGAAGCTCACTTAAACCAACTAAACTATAGCTTTGAGTGTAACAGGCCAGCACAAAACCCTAGGTTCACCGACTATGGCAACCCCCTTACTTCTTCTGCAGAAGCTTGGCTCCACCGCCGGCAATTGCCGGGCTGCCGCCGCCCCCTCTCGTGCCTGGAAAAGGACATTTTCCACCGCCTGCAGCTTGTCTTCCAAGACTATCTCCGATCGTCACTACAAAGTACCACCACTTGGTGACGATGAGGCATCAGAGTTTCCATTACCACCAACATCCTACCCTGTCATGATGATTCCTTTCACCTCAAGTTGTCAACTCTTCAGTCCCGTAACCCGTAAATTCACCAACCTCACATACCCAGATAACAAATTCTCTGGTTCCACCACCTACCCTGCATTTTCCACCAGCCATGGATGGATAGCTTACTATTCCTACAAGGATGGCTCAATGTTCTTAGCTAACCCATTATCTAAGTACCCTAGCAGTGAAAGTGGAAGCGAAACCTTCACCCTCCCTCCCTTCCATACCCTCCCTAACCTCCAATCTCTTCCCTTTGATCCAAAAAACCCCATCATCGAGGTTTTCTGTGACCGCTGCGTTCCTCCAGGAACCGAGCGCCTCTTCTGCTTTAAGGCAAGCAAGGAAATTCCCGCAAGGCAGCGCGGGTTCAAGGGTTCTACCAAAGGCGAGGAAATGAAGTTGTCTCCTAAAATGATGAGGCCTGAGCTCTGCCGGGGCAACCTGGCTTTGTCATCTTCCCCGACGGAGGAGAACTGCATGGCGTTGTATTTTCCAGGGCATTATCTCCGCCGTGATCTTGGGCTTGATCTTGCATTCTGTAGAGTAGGAGATACTCGCTGGACTAGTGTTACAACTAGTCCTGAAGATAAGAAGCATCCTCGCCCTATACTCGGGCTTGTGTATTCTAAGAAAGACAAGCTTTTCTATGCTCTTACGCATTGTGGCAGGATTGAAGCTTTCGATCTTAATGACTCTTCTCCTTCTTCTTCGTCTTTGAGGAGGTTTGATCCAGCCCCGCGGATAATGGGTGATGTCTACAAACTTGGAAGAGGAGTTTTTGGGGAATCCCTAACCACTTGCTGGAGGTACTTTGTGGAATCACCAGAAGGTGAGCCTCTTTTGGTTATTTGGTGTGAAGATGAGACAAAGTGTGAAGAAGACACAGAGGAGGAGGAGGATGAGGATGAGGATGAGGATGGGGATGAGGATGGGGATGAGGATGAGGATGAGGATGAGGCTAGTGAAGCCAAAACTATTGGCTTTCTTGTCTACAAGCTGAATTTCAGTAAGAAGAAGAATAGGGTGGTACTAGAGGAATTCAACCTGGAGGGTACAGCCTTATTCGTTAGCAAACATTCTTCATTCTGCCTCCCTGTTCGCGATCACCCCGGGTTGATGCCTAACTCTGTCTATTTCTATGGACTCACTCAAATTGGTATGTATAATCTACTGGATCGTGCTCTCACGCATTTCTATGAACCTTTTCAAATCGAGATGGATGATCTTGTAAGCCATCCAATGTGGGTAGCCAAGCCACAGTAACAAGGGTGATGCTTTGTGAGAGTGAGTTGGTAGCAAAGGTTTTTTCTGCTACCTAGACTAGTAGTTGGTCATTTCTTTTGAATTCTAGCATTATGTGTTAGAATTAGTTTGAGTAGTTAATTAGTAGTTATTCGTTTCTTTGCTATTACTAATGTAGTAAGTTAGTTCTGTTCCTTTATTTTGTGGCAATCAACGGTATTATATGATCTTTTCTGCTACTATGCAACTTCAGATTTTGATGTGCGCTACTACTTATGACTGAAGGGGAATGCTTGCATTTTGGACCCTTATTTCCTGTTCATGTGTTGCTGATTTCAATCCTCTCAAACTCCTATGACACATAGCTGATAACACAGAAACAAGAAAAGAAACATAGGAGCAAGGTTTTATTACCATTACTAATGTTCGGAGATGAAAATAACGTCCTCAGAAGCTGTACAAGTAGGATGTACAAGGTGGGGTAAATAAAAACACTTGCCAAGGGAGCAAGTCTATGTTATGATTCCAAAAATAAAGACAATGTTTATCAGTTACTACCACCACTGAAGAATTCTCACAGTTCATGTTCAAAGGAACAAAAAAAGTATCAGAGCCTGCTTTAATGGGAGGCTGCTTTGTAATTAACAGAGGAACAGTCCAAGCTCAGAATATGAGAGCTCATCTATTGGGAGGGTAACTAATCAAAAGAATAATAGCAACAAGAGTGAACCCTAGAATTATAAAATCAGGCTCGTAGTATCTGAACTCATGATCCTCCCGGCTGGAAAGCCGACTATATCACTGAAGCACTGAATAATAACCTTGCATTGTATTTGGAACTGACGTGAAAAACTGTTTGTTTGGCTAGTGGCTGTTGGTTTGTCCTTGATTGATTATTAGGGTGGTAAATTTTCTCAGCAACTGAGACTAAATGAACGGTCTTAAGGTTGCCTCCAACTGTTGTCTTCACAGCTGCCTCGATTGCCTGCCAATGAAGTTGGTGTTGGTTTTCTGGAAAAAATTCCAGAATTCTGCAGAACAGGCTGAGACTGTTGGTTACTGTTTCATTGAATTTCTCTCAAATCTCTCAATGTCTTGCTTTTAAATTTATAAGAGCAAGTCAGAACCCTTGCAATAAAGTGAAAAAATCACGTTTTTACTTGATTAAACCCAGATTACAACATTCATATACATAGGCCAATAGCATGCAAGTTGCAAGCACCTTGCTGCTACAACTTGCACACCCATCAGCTCAAAACTTACTTGATTTCGTTCTTGGTTAGCTCAGCATTTAGCTTCCCTAGGATAATCAGATAATATAAACAACTAAAACATTACAATAATCCCAAATGCACACCACTTGCACATAGGAATGTCCGTAACTTCCTTTTCCAGCCAGGAAAATGGGGATTTTGAAGATGGTCTACAGAGATCAATTCGACAGGATGTATATATCCTGTTCCTATAAACAGGAGAAGAGCCCGATCCCAGTATTGGAAACAAGTAGTCACAGTAATAATGATGGCCCTAATGAGAAACCCAGCCATGTGTCAAGCAAAGAACCACCAGTACTCAAAGTCTTGGAGAACAAGTAGGACTGGTGCTAATGATGAATCCTGAGTTCTGCTGGGGCTGGGGGAACCTGGCTTTGTCATCTTCCCCAACGGAGGAGAACTGCATGGCATTGTATTTTCCGGGGCATTATCTCCGCCATGATCTTGGGCTTGATCTTGCATTCTGTACAGTAGGAGATACTTGTTGGACTAGTGTTACAACTAATCCTGAAGATAAGAAGGATCGTCGCCATACAGTCGGGCTTGTGTATTCTAAGAGAGACAAGTTGTTCTGTGCTCTCACAAGCTGCGGCAGGATTGAAGCTTTTGATCTTAATGACTCTTCTTGCTCTCCATCTTTGAGGAGGTTCCATCCGGCACCGCGGATAATTGATGATGTCTACAAACTTGGAAGAGAAGTTTTTGTTGAATTACTAACCACATGCTGGAAATACTTTGTGGAATCACCAAAAGGTGAGCCTCTTTTGGTTATTTGGTGTGAACATGAGACAGAGAGTGAAGAAGACACAGAGGAGGAGGATGAGGATGAGGATGAGGATGAGGATAGTGAAGCCAAAACTATTGGTTTTCTTGTCTACAAGCTGAATTTCAGTAAGAAGAAGAATAAGGTGGTCCTAGAGGAATTCAACCTGGAGGATACACCCTTATTTGTTCGTAAGCATTCTTCATTCTGCCTCCCTGTTCGCGATCACCCCGGGTTGATGCCTAACTCTGTCTATTTCTATGGACTCACTCAAATTGGTATGCATAATCTACTGGATCGTGCTCTCACGCACTTTTATCAACCTTTCCAAATCGAGATGGATGATCTTGTAAGGCATCCAATGTGGGTAGCCAAACCACAGTAACAAGGTTGATGCTTTGTGAAGTAAGTAGGTATCAAAGGTTTCTTCCTGCTACCAGGCTAGTAGTTAGTCATTTATTTTGAATTCTAGCTGTTACGTGTTGGCTGATTTGTATCTTGCTATTACTAATGTAGCAGTTTAGTACTGTTCCTTTATTTTGTGTCCATCAACGGTATTATGATCTTCTCTGCTATTGTGCAACTACTGATGTGTGAATATTTTACACATTATTTTGGGTTTATTTTATTATTTTTGTCTTTGTTTTAGTATTTATTTATTTTATTATTACATTTATTTTATTTAATTTTAATAAATTTCTTATCCAAGTGCGAAAGGCCCTTTTTGCAGGAAATTAGGAATTCTTGGTCTATTTGGAGTCAAACTCTTTGGATAAGGACTTGGTTGGAGATGGTGAAGAAGGAAGGATGCATTTGGTTATTAGCCAAATCATCCAAACCGTTTTACTTTCAGAATATTTGGCTTGGTGTTTGAAATTAGAAAGATGACAAAATCTTGGAGCAAGATCATGACCAAATCGTCACCTTCCAACTACTTATTTTGCTTGAATTTTTGAAGCATAGCAACGTGGCCTATTGTTCCATGAGGATAAGGAATGGAATATTTGCCCAAGACCAGGACAACCTCCATTGGATTTCTGCTCCTTTATTTGTGCGTCTTGGTTTGGTTCTTGATTTGAGAAAATCCAACAAATCATTTCAAAAGAGAGTGCCACCTTGCAAGGGTTCTTTTCCAGCCACATGACGTGAGAATTTTGTGGCAATTTAAACAAATGCTCACAAGCCACAAAGTGGACCTCCCATGCACTATAAATACACACTTGAAGACAAGAAAGGGGGGCCATCACTCGTCATTCACCAAGTTGG
>JAKUCV010007442.1:0-11800 GCA_028386065.3 Turnera subulata | reverse complement strand
TCGTGTGACGACTCGAAGCCGATCACGGTTCGTGTGGATACCGTAGAGGAGCAGGGCTTCTTCTTGCTCTTACTGATTCTACACAATTATTAGGTGAAAGACCCTAATCTTACAGGTACGCAAATTTTGTTATACGGTTTACTAGCTTCACATGTGTTCTTGGTTGTTTCCCTTGTCTTCCGCTGCATCTTTTTGTTTCAATATGAATGTCATATAGCTTAGGGAAACTTACAAAACCGACGGCCAAAGTGAACGAGTGATTCAGACTTTGGAGGACATGTTGAGAGCTTGTGTGCAAAGTTATGGAGGCAGTTGGAACAAGCATTTAACACTTGTGGTGTTTGCCTATAACAATAGCTATCAGGCCAGCATTGGCATGGCACCATATGAGGCATTGTATGGCCGACGGTGTCGCACACCCATTTGTTGGAAAGAAGTGGGTGTAAGAAAACTGCTAGGCCCGGAGATTGTGGAATTGACTGCGGAAAAAGTAAAGATTGCACGGGACAATCTAGCTGAGGCACAAAGCAGGCAGAAATCCTATGCGGATAACCGGAGACGGGACTTGGAGTTTTCAGTTGGGGACATGGTCTTTCTGAAGGTCTCATCGACCAAGGGGGTAATGCGGTTTGGTAAAAAGGGGAAACTGAACCCCCGGTTTTTAGGACCATTTGAAATACTTGAGAAGATTGGTCCGGTGGCATATCAGCTTGCATTGCCACCGAACATGTCACAAATCCACCCGGTATTTCATTTGTCGATGTTACGTAAGTATATACCTGACCCCTCACATATCTTGGCACCACAAGAAGTACAATTGGGGGAAGAACTGACCTATAAGGCTCAGCCCGTGGAAATTGTAGACACCCAAGTGCGCAGGATGCAGAATAAGGAGGTAACTTCGATTAAGGTTGCATGGGAAGATCCGACGGGAAGAGAGTTTACTTGGGAATCTGAGAAGGAGATGTTGAACAAGTATCCACACCTATTCTCAGGTAAATTCGCGGACGAATTTCTTGTAAGGGGGAGGTGATGTGAGGCCCCGTGTATAGCAGGTGGCCCGAAATATTTACTTGATGGAGCCATGGTTTGGTCCCTGAGCATGTGTGCACGCAATGGGTGCACAATTGTGCTGTTGGTGCGCAGTTGGTGCGCAATTGGCACATTTTGGTGCCATTTGCGCACCAAGAGTTGCACCTTTGGCTTAAGGGGACACAGCCAATCAAGAGCTGCTTAAGAGTCATGGTGGGTTACTGAGGGTAAAAGTTACTAAGGGTCAGAAGGTTAAAGTGGCTGATTAAAGAAATTAAGCACGAGGTGGCAAGGGAGCAGGAGGTGCAGCCACCAAAGTTGCTGGGCATGCAAGTGGCTGCTTAGTCACCTGGTTGCCGATGCAATAAAGGGGAAGCAAGCACCTCAAGCCCCTCAGTTGCTGCAATTTTCTTGCCTGAACTGATACTTAGAGAAAATTGAGGGTTGAGGAGGAGAAAGAAGAACAGAAGAAAGGAAGGTGAGCCAAGGGCAGAAAATTGGGGCTTAGTGCAAAATTGGCCTGCCATGGCCATTATTGCCTAATCTAGTGCAAGCAATTGGCTCCAAGAGAACCAATTGATCTTGCTGGGTGTTAGTGGCTTAGAGGGAAGTCAATTAATAAGGGAGAAGGGCTCTGGTGGTTGGGTGCACGAATTGGTGCACCATAAGTGCACTGATGTGCACCTTGGCACGCCAGGGGTGCCCAAATTGGCGCGCCCAGGGCTGACCACTGGTGCACCTAGGGTTTACCCCTGGTGCGCCTAGGGCATGAATTGTGCAATTGCATGCCTTTGTATAAGTTTGTTGCCTGTTTATGGATGTTGAATTGTTATTGATCTCTATCATTCACATGGCAGGGAATAACAAGGAGATCCAAAGGGAAGAAAGGCCTAGAGAGGCATAGTAATTAAGTAAGTAGGGGAATTATGCTTGGTGTGCTTGTTAATGCATTCTGTGTTGGGCGGAAGGCCCATTGCTGCCTTGATGTGCACCTAGGGTGCAAGATTATCTGTGGTGATATATGCTTGATTGACTGATGGCTTGTGTTTGCTTGCCTTAATGCCCACGAATTGGGGTTGTGCATTGCATTTGCATCGATATGCATCGTGGGAATCATTGGCCAATTGATTGTGCTGGTGGTGCAAGCTGGGCTTGTTCTTACCTTGAACGGTTGGGCACTTGTGTGAACCTTGTGCGCCAAATAACAGGTTGTGGAGCCTTGCAGAGGGCATTGCCCGCTTGGTTCAAAAGGCAGGTTTAAACAATTTCTACTAGGGGCTGTGTGGTTGGGCAGCAAGTCATGTGCACTTCCCATGACTCGGAATGCCTCATATTGGGGGCTGTTGGTTAAGAATCGGTACAAACACTGCTGCCCAATCGCATAGTCGCCATAGGGCATTGTTCCCCTATTGACAGGGTGCAGGAAGCAAATGATGTCTACGAATATTTATTTGATGATGCTCATGTCCAGCATTGCATGCATTACTTGCATTTCATGCATGATTTCTTGGCTTACTGAGTTGTGAACTCACCCCCTTCCTTAACTCTACTTTCAGGTCAGGGTGAGAAGGAGAAGCCTATTTGGGAGGACCCGGACAGGAGGGATCCTTAGAGATGGGTATTGAGCCGATCTTGGCTAGATACTACTTTTGTGTATATGTACAAACTGATGTAGGCTGAGTTTGAGACTAGTGCCCTTGTAGTATAAACTTTGTAACATGGGTGTTGAGGATTGTAAGATGGCACACTTTTATGTGTGGTACTCTTGTACTTAGTCTATGTATGCTCCGAGTTGTATCTCGTCGAACATAACATGTTCTTTTGATAGGGCTGAAGTCCTTAACTTCTGCCCTGGTGAAAGTAGGAGGCCTGAGGGTGCCTAAATGGCACGCTTAGCTTCTGTAGGCACCTGGCCGGTTGCGCTAGTGGGGGCGTGACAGGATCATACAAAACCCACTACACACTTATCATATACCCAATGATTACCCTTAAGTCCACCCAGTTACGGATGACTAGGAATAATATCAAAGTATATGACTCACATGTTGGGAACCTTGACGATCTCAGTTCTAAGGACAATACATATAAGAATCGCTATCGACAAACATATAACACTCCATGTAGCATTCTTATATGGGTCGGTCCAGTCCACAAGTTCTCTAACTTGTACCCGTATGTAGAATTCATATCACATATAAATTCTCAACATACACTAGTCTTAACTTATTATTACAACCCATCCATAATAATATTCGACTAGGGACATTTAAGAATATATAAATATTCTAGGGTTATAAATATGTGCAAGCGTTTATCTCATAAACGATATTTATTGGAATAACCTTAATGTATATACACGACTATATACGATCATCCACTGATTGGCTTTTGGGCATATTACTAACAGTGAACTATTATGTGAAGAAGTGAGCATTGTCGTGAAGGCTACGTGTTTATGGAGAAAACATTATGATCCAACCCAGACCATCAACGCACGTGGTAGAATGTAATTCTCTTCAGAAGACTTTAATCTATCTGATCTATTCGATATCTAGTATGGTAGTATTATGAGGACGACCAAAGATCTTTGTGGGTTTTGATCCAGGATGCTACTTTTGTCTATAGGCAGATCAAAGGAAGAACTTGCCAAAGTATTTTCATTTGATATTATCGCTAATGGTGATCTAAAATAGTTTACACTGAAATTAGAGATAGCCTTTTACCATCCCTTCCCAGAGACTTGACACAACTGGCATTAGTGATCACCATAATTACAAGGAGTAAGGAAACCTGTCAATTCCGGATTAGTCAAAAGGGAAAGCTCTGGTAAATTCCTTAGATCCACCTAGTATCTCTGACAAGATCAAGGTCAAATAAAGTGTCCCAATGGGGGTTGCCTTTTGTTGAAAACAAGATCCTTGTTGCGAGATAACTAAATGGATCATACAACAGCAGAGCCAATGACTACCAATTAAACTTGTTATATTGACAACCAACAGTTGAGGGCCGATACAGTACTAAAAGAGAGCAATTTACAGGTGCTTGAGCCTCTGGTCGGGTCGCCTTGTCCATTATCCAAATAAAAAAAAAAAGAGCAATTTTCACCATAAACCACCAAATGAAACTATAAGTATAGTCTAACATTGTAAACCCAAAAAAGAAATGAAGTAGAAGATAACAAAATAGATTTCTTGTGCAGTTGCAATCAAATAGTAGGAATTTGTTCACCGTAAATCACTTAGCGTCTACCCGCAGGAACCAAACCACTGTTCAAACAAAAAAGTCTGCAAAACAAAATATCATTGTGTGGTGTTCCAGAATATCTTATTGAGAGAATTAGAACCCAAAAAATGAACCAGCAGATCAATGTCAGTAGCCAATGGAAACAACAAAAGGTTAAGCTTTACTAAAAAGAAAAGGGTTAAGCTTAGCGAAATCAAACTGACATCAGCGAAATTGAAAGGAAGCTCGAGACGCCTATTCGTACTAGAATTGAAAACCATAAAAATAAAATTATGCATGTTAAGTAAGGGTGATGATTAACGTATATACGATTAGTATCTCTTTTTTTTCTTTATGCTATAGTTGTATCTCTTCTTTTCCTTTTCTTTATGTTAAAGTTGTATCTCTTCTTCCTCTTGCGAAATTGTTGGACCCATTTTGGCAGTAGCCTACAACCGTAATAGTCACACCAACTCCTGGTATGATCTTCTTCCACATAAAAAATGTGGATTCGACAGGAGCTACAACGTTCACAATCTGTAGGTTCTTTAAGCCATCGGCCTCAGCCATGAGTAATATGAATGCAGTTGGTCTTGCACTATGGAAAATCACTATCCATAACCGAAAATGAACCACCATGTCCTGCAAAAAACAAACATCTCGTAAGTTCATCCCCGAATGGCTTAACCCATTTACCCTCTTTCTCATCCAACTTCTCCACATGATATCTTTGACCATATCTGAACATCAAAGAAACATCCCTGTAGGACTTCATTAAATACTTATCACATTCATAACCGTAAAATGATTTCCACCTTGCCCGAGCGAGCCTAGTCTTCTCGCAACTGGGTTTGGCTGCATCAATCAGTATAACCTGTCCAGCGGAATCCCAAACGTAGAATTTATTGTCATTCGTGTATGCAACACCATAAGGCAGACAACCCGGAATGTTTCCTCCGATAGTTGTCCATGCATCATCTCATATCCTCCACAGAAGCACTATAGAATTTGAACGTATCACGACAATCACTGTAGAACCATTAGCCTCAGTCTTGCCAAAACTCGAACTAACAGCAACTTGCTTAGCACGGATGGTTTTACAACCATCAACACACACAAGACAATAATCAAACCACTTCTCCTTTACCCTAAAATCCCTTGCGTCCAAGACCCTTGTTCTCTCTTGCCTTGGTAGTGAAGAGTTCAACACCGGGAAGTCTCTCTTCTCACCACTTCATTTCAGGGGGAAATGGGTTTTCAGAATCAGGGGCGTGGTTACGGTCTCAGAAATAGCTAGCTGGACAGAATAGACAGCAAACTCTTTGAGTAGGAACTCGCGAGACTTACGACCAAGTGGGGGAACTATGAGGGATGGGATGGAGGGAGGGAGAGGTGGGGAAGATCGCCACCAAGAGCGGCAAACCACCCTGAAACGAAGGATGTTGAGGTAGTTGTTTTCAAGGAATCTCACGAACTTCTCCAAGTGCTCCCTTGGAAGATCGGACCACCAGCAGTGGTGATCCCGTCTGGTTCGACGAACCATGTAGATTTCTGGCTGGGGTATACAGTGGTGGTTGGTCAGCAAATTGACCCTTGAGAAAATTTTATTGGTGACCCCGGATGGTATTTGAATTTTTTATAAAACTTATCTGCAAAAAGATTTAAAACTACATGTCATCATTTCCATGCATTGTCTCCTTCCTCACACCATGAACCAAAAACCTGACACACCTTTGCAAACCATCCCATGCTCACCCTTATCCCCCGGCCTCCCATCCCACCGGCCACCACCACCTCATAGACCTTTCCACCTACCAATCCTTGTTCCTGCCACCTGACCTCCATGTCCACCCCCAAGCTTTGCATCTCCATACTGCCAACCCTCCCAACCACACCCACACAGTCACCTCTTCACAAGGCCACCAACCACCTCCTCCCCCTGCCACCATCCCCACTCCTCCTACACTTCCCTCACAGCCAAAACCTGCGAACCTCAATACCTCCCAGCCGAAATCCTCAACCCAGAACCCTGTCCCCCAATATTTCTCTAAATGGAGCCGTAAGTCAATCCAATCTGCCACTGAAAACTTCCAAGTTGTGAGTCTTTATATTGAAAATATCCCCCTTCGATGGCTACCCATAGACATCCATCCGATGATGTCAAAGTTTGGGGACATTCTGGATGTCTTTGTGTTAGTAATATGCCCAAAAGCCAATCAATGGATGATTGTAGTCATGTATTTACATTGAGGTTATTCTAATAAATTTGATTATGATATAATCGCTTGCACATATTTATAACCCTAGAATACTTTGTATTCTTAAAATGTCCCTAGTCGATTATTATTATGGATAGGTTGTAATAACAAATTAAGACTAGCGTATGTTGAGAATTATATGAGACATGAATTCTACATACGGGTACAAGTTAGAGAACTTGTGGACTGGACCGACCCACATAAGAACACTACATGGAACGTTATATGATTGTCATTAGTGGTTGTTATATGTATTGTCCTTAGACCTGAGATCATCAAGGTTCCCAACATGTGAGTCATATACTTTGATATTATTCCTAGACATCCGTAACTGGGTGGACTTAAGGATAATCATTGGGTATATGATAAATGTGTAGTGGGTTTTGATTGATCAAGAAGGGATTCGTCCGACCCATATAACGGGTATATTATCAGATGGGTCTCTTGATAGAGTTGAACTGTAAATGCATGGCCATGCTCGGATTATATGATATGGTGATATCATTAGGATCCGTTTTACACAGTTAACTCGGGGATCAAGAAACTAAGATTAAACATATACGAGATTGACGTTTTTCATGTTTCGGTTTAATCTTTATAATGGGACGAAAGGACGATGACATGTTCCAAGGCATATAGAATCAGTACTGATCTTGTCGTTCGGGTAGCAATGATGTGTTGCTAGACGCCGCTCCTTGCTTATAATTGTAAAATGAGATTTTACAATTATTGTCGGACGTTACAAGTGCCTACAAGGTCACACACATAGAACTGTTGACCCGAGCAGGTGGTTACCGGGTGTGGTTAGACCGTGGTTGGACCAGGGTCGTTTTGGGCTGGTTTGGTTCAGTGATTGTCAGAATTATTGAACCAAAATAAGTGCTGTGATGTGTTGGTTAGTGCACTAGTGGTAGACAAGATAATGGCCATCATAATCATCCTTTTGGTGGACCATTATGTTTGCCATTATGTTGGCCATTTTGTCTAATTAACTATGCACTAAGTGGGTGTGTTTTTGTGATCTGATCACTCCCTCTCCCTCTCTCACTCTTGTATTCTGAATTTTGAGTTTTTCAGAGCAAGAAACACACACACACATCTTCCTCTCTTCTTTGTGAAAGATAGAGATACCATAGACACCACATATAGCTCCCGGAAATCCGTAGCTAGCACCACGGTTCGGGAGTGCTCGGGGGTTGGAGATCGTGAGACGATTCCGGCCGGTGATTGACGGTTCGTGTGGATACCGTAGAGGAGCAGGATATCCTTCCGGCTCTAGCTGATTCGGTTCTTCAGTTAGGTGAAAGATCCTAACCGTTTTAGGTATATTCATTTTTGTTGTTCGATTTAGTTGCTTAACTTGGATCCTCCAAGGTTTTCGGGTCTTTCCGCTGCTCTTGATTGTCAAGTTTGCATGTCCAGTTACTTACACTTTGTTCCAAGGAGGCTGAATAAGAAGGGTGTTCAGTTCAGCTTTGTTCGCTTCAGGAACATTCTGGACACTGAAAGCACCATACGTTCAATCAATGCTATGTCAGTGGATGGGGTGGCCAGGAAGAGGAGGTCTGAGATATCACCCCCTAAGGTACGAAGACATATTGCATCGGATGTGAACCTAAATGCCCGTATTTCCAACTCCTGTTCCTTCTCTGATGTAGTCCGTCCTCCTCAAAATCCACCTCAGGCTTACATCCCAAGGAGCCGGGCTCAAACATGGGTACAGAGGAGTATTTTTGGAGTTTTAAAAGCCCCAATGCCTATTTCCAAACTCAGTGAAGCTTTTGCAAGTTTTAATCTTAGTGACTTCAACATAATCCCACTCGGTGGTGTTTCTTTTTTATTCAGGTTCCAAAGGATTGATGACAAGATTGATTTTTTAGATAACAAGCCAGAACTTATTGACTACCTCTTCAACGTGTTTAGAGTGTGGCAGGAAGGGGACTTCGCCAAGGATAGATTATGCTGGACATTATTTAAAGGCATACCTCCCCAAGTTTGGTCCTGGGAATTTTTTCAGTTTCTCTCAACGAGGATAGGTACCATGATTGATTGGAGTATGGATACTAAGAGCGGGGATCGTCTTGATGTAGCAGAATCCTCATCCTCACTCCCAATAAGAAGTTCATGGATACGGTTATCAGTGTTAAAGTTGGAGAAAAGGAATGTGTAATCGGAATCGTCGAGTCACAATACGACCCACTCGACTGGGAGTGGTCCTCCGTCCAGTCTACCGGTGATGATTGGCAAGTTGAAGACCCTCTGGTTGCATCCCCAGCTATCTCACCCACCATCCCTGCGGTTTCCAAGGACGAGCTCTTCGACCAACAAAAAACACAATCACCAGTGCACAGGTCCATTGCTACCTCGACTTCGGAAGACCCGTTTGAACTTAGACCAATCACCAACAAGGGTTTTCAACACCCCGAGCTAACTACTGCGGCTACTGTCCCATGCGTGTTGACTGCCTTGAATACTATACCCTCTGAACTGTCACTGCCCTTTCATGGTACTGACAGTATTGCAAGCCATAAATACCCTCACCCATATGACCCCACCTCTGAACCCACCCGCATTTCACCCGTCGCAGCCCATTCTTTTCACAACCCATTATCCAACAATGAAATTACTACCCCTAGGCCCATCAATCGTACCCCATGTAAACTACCCATAGTGCCATACCCAAACATACCCTCCTCATCAAACTATGAGTTCCTCAGTCCAATTACTAGCAAACAACGATTCCTTGAATGTGAAGCCTCATCATCATAATTCTCTAGGGTTCCTAATTCTATTTCCTCATGGAGTGACCAGAGCTTACCTTTCCCTGACGATTATTTCCAAGTCCTCATCCAAAGAGAGGTTGAAAGAAAAGTTCTTGCTGTCTTACAGAATTTGGAAACCAAGAAAAAGAAAAAAGTGAAATTCTTGTCTGCCAAAAGGAGTATTATATCAGCCCCTAAGAGCCTCGATTCTGCCTCCGACTCTATATTCCATAGAGGTAACAAGAGAATCAGTTTGGATGAAGAATCTGTGTCCTCCATCCCAGTATCCTTCAGTTCAATTGAAGTGCAAGAAACCAACAACTTAAGTGACCTTATCGGCTGAAAGAGAACTGCTACCAGAGATGAAACAGACAAGCTTGTGGGCGACTTGGTGAATAAAGAGGCTTTTGAGTGGGTGCTCTCACAAACCTCAGATTAGAATGGGATACCAATATACTATTCGGTGTCTCTTTTTCCTTCCATGATCAGTTTTATCACCTGGAATATACGTGGGATACGCTAATGAGGAAACAAACAGAGGTTGCTAAAATCGTTGGCCAATACCAAGCTACTTTCCTCTTCCTTAGCGAAACCAAGTGTAGTAGTGTCAACTTGCCTCTATGTCAAAAGATTTGGGGTCGTGGCAATATCGACTACCTTTTTATGGATTCTAGATAATTGGCAGGAGGTTTATTACTCATCTCGGACTGCGACAACTTCAGTTTAGTTCGCAGCAGTGTGTCAGAAAATTGGATTGCAATTGAAGGTGATTTACGGAGTGCAGGCAAGCGGGTAACGATTTGTGGCTTTTATGGGCCCTCTACTATTATTACTCGGGTGCAGAAGTTTGATGATCTATTGCTACTGAAGCAATCCTTTACTTGTCCATGGCTCAAATTGGGGGACTTCAACGAAACCCTCCAAGCATCAGACTGAAAAACTGGAAGAATATATAGCAAGGGTGCTACGGCATTTCAGAACTTTGTGAATGGGATGAATTTGCTAGAATTTGATTTGAAGGTTAGGCTTTTTACTTGGGGTAACTACAAATCAGCTAGCCGTAATGATCGCGTTTTTGCGGAACCAGACTGGACCCTTTTGTATCCACATCTTTGCTTAAAATCGGGCAGTAAAAAGGGCTCGGATCACTGCCCCCTATTCCTATTCCAGGATGTGTCTTTTGGTGGCAATAGACCTTTTCGTTTCATAAATGTATGGTGGGACCAACCATCATTCATGGAGACTATTACAGACATGTGGAACATAGCCTGTGAGCAGCACTCTAGGAAATTTTGTCTGCTGAAAAAACTCAGTATGTTGAGACAACTTTTGGCCAAATGGAACAGGGAAGTGTTTGGCGATGTGAACAGGTGTGTAGAGAGAATCCAAGAAGAGATTGATAGACTAGACAAGGAGGCTGAAGTCAGGGATCTGTCTAGGGAGGAACATAAAAGAGTTGCTGACTTGAAGTATGACAGAGAAACTAAGACAAAGCAACTGGAAGCTATTTGGCGCTAAAAATCACGTATTAACTGGTGCAAGTTGGAAGATCGCAACTCTAGATTTTTCCACATCTCGGCATGCAACAGGGGCCGAAAAAACCGTATCCATTCGATATTAGTTGATGGGGTGGAGTTACACGAATCTGACCAGATCAAGTGTGCAGCTAGGAATTACTTCGCGAACCTGTATGCGAAGTCACCTCACCTCAGACCTTTAATTGGGAACATCAGGTTTAGACGGCTTAAACCAAGAGTTGCTGAAGAATTAGAAAAGCCATTCTCCATGGATGAAGTCAAGATGGCAGTGTGGGACTATGATAGCTCCAAGGCGCAGGGTCCACACGGATTTAACAAAGAAGTTGGAATCTCGTCTGTGAAGATATCCTTGACATGGTCCGTCAGTTCTACGAGTACTCAAAGCTACCAAAAGGGTCAAATACTGCTTATATTTGTTTGGTTGCAAAGAAAAATAGAGCTAACAATTTTGACGATTGCAGACCTATTACACTTGTAAATGGCCTGTATAAAATCGTGTCCAAGCTTCTCGCAAACAGGCTTAAAAATGTTATACCTTCCCTCGTGGGCCCACAACAAGCTGGATTTATTAAGGGAAGAAGTATTACCGACTGTGCGTTCTTTGCAAATGAGGTGGTTCATAGCCTAAAGAAATCCAAGAAGGAGGCACTTATATGAAAGATAGACTTCAAAAAAACCTACGATTCAGTGGATTGGAATTTTTTACTGGACACTTACAATCAATGGGTTTTGGGCAGAAATGGAGGGACTGGATTTTCCATTGTATCTCCTCATCTTCTTTAGCTGCTGTCGTGAATGGCTCACCATCTCAGGAGTTCTCAATGGGCAGGGAGTTGAAACAAGGTGACCCATTATCCCCATTCCTATTTGTTTTAGCTGCTGAATGTCTACTGAATATCATCGAAAATGCAATCTCCCTTGGGCGGGTGCAACCTGTGTCTGTTCACAACATTGTGTGAACACCCGAATTTGACCCATGAAAATTTAT
>JAKUCV010007441.1:136693-177636 GCA_028386065.3 Turnera subulata | reverse complement strand
ACTGTGTTTTTGCATCTCTAAATCAGATCCCTCCCTAATGATACACAGGCATGGCATTATTACTTCCTACATCTTAATCTATGTTGACGATATTTTGGTGACAGGGAACAATGAGGTTTTTGTTGCAGAACTAATTCAAAAGCTTGGGTTCGAGTTCTCCCTGCGAAATTTAGGGAGAGCAAACTACTTTCTTGGTGTAGAGTTAACGCCAAATTCCAAGGTTGTTCTTTTGACACAACAAAAATATGTTAAAGACCTCTTAACAAAGTCGGGAATGGCAGATTGTAAAGGTCTCAGCACATCGGCTTCGACTACAACCAAGTTCACAAAAATAGGAGGTAAAGAGTTTTCAAACCCAATTTTGTATCGTCAATTGGTGGGTTCACTCTAGTATTAGGATATTACTCGCCTAGATATTATTTATGCAGTGAACAAAGTAAGCCAGTTCATGCAACAACCGACTGAAGAACATTTTCAAGTAGTAAAAAGGATTCTGCGCTACTTGAAGCAAATAGATACCTATGGCCTGCAGCTTCATCGCACGACCACTACCTCATTGCATGTTTACACTGATGCTGATTGGGGCGGAAGTGTAGATGATGGTAAATATACTGGTGGTTACCTAGTTTTTCTGGGTAGAAACTTGATTTCCTGGTCTTTCAACAAACAACAGACGGCCGCAAGGTCATCAACAGAGGTTGAGTACAAAGCCGAAGCCGACGGGACAACTGAGATCATTTGGATTCAATCACTGCTTGGAGAACTTGGCATTTCTCATGCCATACCAACAATTTGGTGTGACAACAATGGCGCTACATACCTCTATCATAATCCTATTCAGCATCCTCGTACCAAACACGTTGCTCTTGACTATCATTTTGTACAAAACCAGGTTGCTGCCAAGCGATTGCAAATCCAATTTGTTCAGAGCACTGACCAGCTGGCTGATATTCTAACTAAGGCATTAGCCACAAAACAGTATCATTGGCTGAGAGACAAACTGCACCTCTGTTCTACCCTAGTTTAGTTTGAGGGGGAGTATCAGTATATGATAAAGATCATCACTTAAAATAAGTCACCCTATCTCTTGTTATTATCCTTATATGTATTAATAGTTCTATTCTTGAATATTACTACCTGCTGTAACCTATGCGTTGTACACTAACAGTATATAATAAACCTAAAGCTATGCACAAAGTGTGTGAATTCTCAGCATTTCTATTGTCTCCTATTTTTTTTTTTGTAAAAACGATTATATTGAATTCAATTCCTCCTTACATAATGCAGTCATCAACGTCAAAAAAGAAAATACAGACAACACCTTACAATTTACACATACTTTACAGTACATACAGGCCCATTCTAAGATTTAATACTATCAAAACTAATGATTAAAGTGGGGATTGATCGCGTTGATCCAGGATAAAGATCTCATCCATATCAATTCCAAAATCCTGCCCCAATCGGGATCATTGGCTTTAAAGATCTTCTTATTTCTAACCAACCAGATATTCCAAACAACATTAAAAAAGATAACCATCCACCCTGCACGAGATTTTCCTGAACACGCCAACCCCATCCACTGAACAAATAAGTCCTCAAAACAATTTAGCGAACACCATATCACTCCCACCATTCACACAGCTTGTTCTATAACTGCCAAATTGATCTGCAATGAACAAATAAATGATCCCTTGACTCCACTTTTTCACCACAAAACACACAGGGCAAGTTCTCTATTAATGATTTAGCGACTAAGCAACACTGATCTGACCGCCACTCCATTCTACATAACCATCCACATAAAGCATTCAAGCTTTGGAGGCGTACACCCAAGCGACACCCAAGGTTTTAAGGGATACCTGCCCTGATGCAATAGATTACACCCAGATCTTACCGAATAAATACCATCTTTGCATTCAGACCAGCCAGACCCACTTATCTCTCTTTCCATCCTGCAATCTCACTTGATCAAAAAAAATTTTTAACTCAACCACCTCTTCCACTTCCCAGGAGTATAACCGACGTCTCCACAATAAATCCACTTCCCATCTTCCATTGACTTTCCTAACCACCTCATTAACATTGGCAATTTGATTAATGAATACACCAAATAAACGGGGAAACAACGACATTAAAGGAACACCCTCCATCCATCTATCAATCCAAAACTTACATCTTGCCCCACCTCCCACCACTAAATGAGCATAATCCTTCATCATTATCCCACTCTCAATCAAACCATCACCGGATCTCACAATATTCCTCCACAAAAATGGAGGATTTCTTTTCATCAAACATCGGCCAATTTGAGTCAAAATGAGATAAGTAGCTACTACTCGCCATATTAGCCCACATCGATGTTTCCAAGTGTGAAGAATTCAAGGAGACATACCTCCACACCCATTTGAATAAAAGACTTCTGTTCTTCAGCAAAATATTCTCAATTCCCAGACCACCTCTCTCTTTTGGTCTAGCGATTTTATCCCATGCCACCATGCACATTTTTCTCTTTTCCTCACTTCCACCCCACAAAAAAGTTCTCTAAATACTAACTATTTTTTTAGCCACACCAACTGGGATTTTAAACAGGGAAAGGTAATAAATAGGAAAATTACTAAGAACAGCACGAATAAGTGTAACCCTTCCCCAAATGACAGAAGTTTTCCTTTCCAGCTTGCAAGGCGAGATTTGATACGTGAAATTAGAGAATCCCAGGCTTTTAAGTTCTGCATATTTACTCCCAAAGGCACACCAAGATAGGAAATGGGAAGATGCTCAGTCCTTACTTAGCAACATTCCAGCTACCTCATTAGTCCTCTGATCTGAGATATTAATTCCCACAATACTAGTTTTATGAAAATTAATACTCAGACCTGATAATACCACAAAATATCTTAAACATCTTTTCAAATTCGACAATGAGTCCAGATCATCCGGTGAGAAAAATGAAGTGTCATCAGCAAATTGGAGCAACGGCGACATCTCTTGGCAACAACTGACTTTCCTAACCACCCCTTTGAAACAAGCTTGTTGAACCAAAACAGCTAAGCCTTCAGCTACAATATTAAATAAAAAAGGAGATAAAGGATCTCCTTGTTTCAAACCTCTGCACGTAGTGAACTCATCAGAAGGGCTCCCATTAACCAAAACAGCAATCTTTGCATAACTAATACACCCCCACACCCACTGTCACCATTTGCATCCAAACCCCATTGCCTCCAGAATATCCACGAGAAAGGCCCAAGAAACTGAATCATAAGCTTTTCAAAAATTAATTTTCCATAGAATAGCCTTTTCTTTTCTTCTTTTAATTTGATGAACCAATTCTGCAACAGAGAAAGCACAGTCCAGCGTCGATCTTCCTTCAACAAACGCGAACTGATTCTTGCTAATAACACTCTGTACAACCGTTTTCAACCTTCTAGCAAGAACTTTCGCCACAATTTTGTAGATTCCATGGATTAAACATATGGGTCTGTAATCATCAAAACTGGCTGCATCATCCTTTTTTGGAATAAGCGTGATGAAGCCTCTGTTTATTCCTTTTGTTAATCTCCCAGTACAAAAGAATTCGTTTACAATGACCATCAAGTCCTCACAAATAAACTCCCAAGCCTTCTTGTAAAAATTGAAATTAAATCCATCAGAGCCCGGGTCTTTACCCATCACACTCCCAAATAGCTGCTTTAACCTCCTCCTTATCAAAAGGCCTTTCTAAAAAGAGTGCTTGTTCCCCTGAAATTCTTCTTACTAGAATACCACCCCAACTAAAACTTGAGTCAGGTGGCGGCTTGAATAATTCTCAAAATGCATCTTAGCAGCAAGTTTAACATCCTTTGGACTCTTCAAAATATTTCCTTCAAAAAAATCTGATGAACCGAATTCCTGTGGCCCCTATTGCAAGCACTAAGGTGAAAAAATTTAGTATTTGGCTTAATGCCTTACTTCCCCACTTAATTTGACACTCATTTTGATTTTGACCCGCCAATTAATCTTATTTTGATTTTAGCCCATAATTTGGCTCGCACTAGTTATTGTAGCCCATTCCCACACTGCAACCGGATTGAGCCGGTTAACAAAACACACGTAAGATTTTTAGTGGCTCATTTGCCACTTTGGATATGTGAAGTAAATCCTAAATAACCATAAAACAAAAGAGTATAAAAAATTGAATTAGGGAAAAGGTTGCCATTCTTCCTCACGCTCTCACCGAAATATTACCAAAAGATCAAATTCATCTCCTTTGCAAAAGGGAATTCGATTTGAAAATAATAAACCATGTACCAGAGATTAAACCACTAGCAACAAAATCCTCACCTTCCTCTCCTCTAGTTTTCTCCCCCCTTGATTTACTCAGCTCGCAGTAGTAGCCTCTATATAAAAGAACAACTCATTTATGCTAATTTGTCGCTTTGGGTATTGTTATATGGAAAATTTCTACTGGGTAACTGCCAAAGATTGAAACTGGTAAATGGGTTCTTGATTAAAAAACCATTCTTCTTGATAGGTTGTTGGAATTGCAAAATAAAGTAGTAGATGCCATTTTGGAAATGGCAAAATAAGCAAAATTCTCTGCTCCCTTGCTTTACTTTATCAAGACTGAAGCCCGTTATGAAGAGAACTGAATTCTGGTAGTGCTTGTGAAAGGAAAGTGAAAACAAATAGAAAAAAAAAAGATTAAATCCACTAATTGCATCATGTGTAATTCAAGCTAAAATATTGGCAATGCGATATTGTATTTTTTTTTTTGCAGAAAAAGTGTTTTTTCTGGGAAAAATCTCAGAACTACTTTTACATTTGCTTGGTACAATTCTAACGAAAAATCTATTGGAATAAAAATGGCTGAATTCAAATCTTCATTCTTTTACTTTTTTACGTGTCTACATGAGCAATATAGTGAGTTTTTAATTTTTTATTTGTTTTTGAGAGAGTAATAATGAGAGATCCGTAAAAATGGAGAGAAATAAAATAAAATGACAGGGGAGTAAGGGATGGGATATTTGTGCGTGGGTGGCAGATGAGACACTAAAAATCTACGTGTGTTCTGTTAACTGGCTCAATCCGGTTGCAGGAAGGGAATGAGCTAAAATAACTAGTGCAAGCCAAATTACGGACTAAAATCAAAATAAGATTAATTGGTGGCTAAAATCAAAATGAGTGCCAAATTAAGGGGTGAAGTAAAGCATTAAGCCTTAGTATTTTTATCACCTAATTTTAACCAATTTATCCTTGATTTTTGGGCGCCACACACACTCCTGATGACGACTTCTCTGCGAAAGTACGGCTTTGTAAGATTGCAACTGTTTAACTTCCTCTTCACAAAGACTTCTATTTTCTGTAATTCGATCCAGCCCATCAATCTTCTTTTTCAACTTACTGATTTCTTCCTCAACAATCCGAAACACTGATTTGTTCCAATCCCTAAGGGATTTTTTAATAAAACCAAGCTTTCTAATTAGGCTAAACTTCCCAGGAAACTGACGACAGGCCTCATCCCACATGCCTCTTAAAGCTTCATCAAAACCACTATGGGACATCCAACAATTTAGAAATCGAAAAGGACGAACACCCCAGTTTTGTTGCTCCTGGGCAAGAACAATCGGGCAATGATCCGAAGGCCCTTTGCTCTCGGCCCACAGTTTGATTGAAGGAAATAGAGTGAACCAATCTGGGTCAAAAAAGCTCTATCAATCCTGCTTGCAGCCTTGGTGTTACCCCAAGTAAACCACCTACCTTGTAACTCAACTTCACATAATTCTGCCGAAGAAATAAAATCAGAAAAAGCCCTTACTCCCCTCAATGACAACCGCCCACTTAGCCTATCCTCGGTAGAAAGCACTTCATTAAAGTCTCCTATTACTAACCAAGGTAGAGAGACACCTTGGATTTGAAAGAGCAAATCATCCCACAGAGCAATCCTTTCCTCCTCATTGTTAGGACCATATACACCACATATAGCCACCTCAAAACCTCCTCTCACCTCCCCTTCCACTATGATCCAGTGACTCCCTACCACACGCCTACGACATTTGAAAAACTCAGTATCCCATAATAATGAGATTCCTCTTAAGATTCCATTTCCTCCTACCTCTACAAAGTCAAACAAACCACCCCCCATATTTTGGCATAATCTCTAAGACTCCAGCCCATGGTGGAGGCTACTAGGCCTCCGTATGAGGTTTGCACTACGGCGAAGGTGCCGCATCCAGAAGCTCTTGGCGTTCAATCGTCACCCTCAGACCCGGTGGTAGTTGAGGCGATGAAGGAGGATTTTAGGGTTACGGCAAATGACTTTGTCGTGGAGATTCAGGATTCTGAGATTGCGGAGGCGACTCATAATGAGAGTAGGGATGCTGGGATTGGGATCCAGACTCGACAGGAGAAGGTTTTGCGATGGCGATTGTCAATTCGGTGGAGGATGCAGTGTCAGGTGCCCGTTTAGGTTCTTTGAAGCGCAGCTTTAAGGATATCCTCACAGTGGGACTACAAACTCCAGTGGCGGGGCCATCAATAGAGAGTGACGACCTATGTGAAGATGGTGATATTCGCTTTGTGGAGGGTAAGTTTGGGATGGCGGTTCAGTTATCGGATGCCTTTCAACAACTCCTAGATCAACCATGGGAGCCGGTTGTGATTGTTTAGTTGCTTGGTATTGGCATCATAAATATAGATTACAATCAGAAATAATGTCGAGACAATTATAGTACAGTACAATCAGAAATAATTTGGATAAAAACTTGGCAATTTAGGAGGATTAATTAATATAGATTGCACAGTACAAGTTTTGTGGAAGTAACAATAACGTTATCTATGGAATTTAGAATTGGTAATAGCCAATTATTGGAAACCATCCTTGTACACTAGCTAGTTCCCATATTACACATTATTACAAACTTTTGCACCCAAAACAAAAAAATACCCAGTACTGCATTCATTATTTACCAAGAGGCTCTAGCCGAATCAACATGCCATTCGCTGGGAAGGGGTTGTTACGGTAAATAACCTTCTCGTTTGGATCCACTTTGCTAAGCTTGAACTTGGTGACCACGTTGTGTATGAAGCTGAGTATCTCTAGACGAGCATACTCTCTTCCAGGGCACATTCTAGGTCCTCCACCAAAAGGAACAAAGGTGTATGGTGCTGGTCCCTTGCCTTCAAATCTTGATGGGTCAAATTTGTCTGGCTCCGGGAAGTATTCGGGATTCCTGTGTGTTGTATGTACTGTCCAATGAGTCTGCAAATAAACCACTTATTAGGTTTTGGATCATTCAGATAAATATATTTCCGAAAACACAATCGAGGTATATGATGTTTTTCATACTAGAAGAGTATTCCAGTTCTTCCTATGATGTTGTGACATATGATTTATATATAAATGAGGATGGTGAGTGTATAGAATTAATTAAGTTACCTTCCATCCCTTGGGAATTGTGACACCTTCATATGTGAAGTCAGTAATGGCTTGTCTAAATGATCCTTTGGAAGGGGGCATCAACCTCATTGATTCACATACCACACACCATGAATATTTCATCTTCTGAATATCTTGCCAGTTTAGAGCTTCCCCTGCTGCTTTGGACCTGGCAATCTCCATTTGTTCTGCAAATGAACATATATACACCACAGGTTAGTTTCTGTTGGACAAATTTCTATAATTATCTGTTGACAGGAACAAAGCAAATATAGTAATACTAGCTTGGAAAAAAAATACTATGATATAACTCAATATATATGAAAGGCAGCTTTCAGTTGCTGAGGGACATAGAATATTGATTTTCCAGTTGAAAGTGGACCAAACTTTTCTATCTTTCAATCGTATATCCATCTACTGATTAGGTCATACATATATTTATATATAGACGAAAAATACTTTTTTCTTCAATCTTATCTGAAAAACTAGACTTCTGCAAGTTACTATCTGCATGCGTTCTTTTTCCTTGTTCTTCCTTTTCTTTACAATAAAACAAAGACTGTACGTTAAATGTCAATTGCATAGTAATTTTCCATTATCAAATACGCCTACTTGAAGGAAATGAATATGAAATTACTAAATAGTGGACGTTCGTATATACCTTGGAAGACACGTTCATAGACATGGGGATACTCTGCAATATGGCTGATGGTGAAGGTAATGGCAGTACTCAAAGTATGATAACTCCCAAGAAGGAACCCTATAATCCTTTTAGACACCATACCATCATCTTCTGATCCGTCCAGCAACTTCCCCAATATGTCTGTCCTATTAGCCGTCTCCGGATTTTCCTTAATCTCCCGTCTCCTCTGCTTCACCACCGCCATCATGTCCGCACCCACGATTCTGCTGGCTTTGACAGCTCTGTTAAAAGGTGTTCCTGGGAAATTTATGGGCAAGGAAGAAAGTCCTGTCACCATTTCTTTGAACGGACCGTGCATTCTTGCTATCTGCTTAGGATCTGTAAGGCTGATCAACAGATTACACCCGAAGGTATAGCTGTAAGCCTTTGACAGCAGAAGCACCTTCACTTCCTTGTATGGAGCCCAGTGCTCCTCCAGGTGGTCTTTGGCTATTGCGTCCATTAGGGGGATGTATTCTTTCAAGGCTTCCGGCCTCAGGAATTCGGGGAGAAGATTGGAGCGAAGTTCCATAGCTTCTTTTTCAACGGATTCTTTACTAGAGTCAATAGCGAAGATGACAACCTTTTGTAAATGTTTAGGGAGCCATAAACCTACGTATTTGGGCTCATTTGTGAAAAGGAACTTGTTCCCTGCAGGGCCACAGAACACTGCCATGTCTTGCCCTATTAACTTGGTCCTGAACACAGCCGGGGAGTAGCTGGCCATTCTTTTTAGGAAGAAGCTATGCGGAGCACCACGCCGGCCGGCCTTGAGGTACTCCCACATTTCTCCGATAATTGGCCATCCTGCGCTGCCTGCTGGAAGGTTAATTTTGTTTCTCTTGGACAAGAAGAAGAATGCAAAGAAGAAAAAGACTAGGGTTACAATAGTGAGTAGAGCAAGGTCTAGGAAAATCCTATCCATGTCTCTTCTCTAGCAAGCTCTAGCTAGCTACTCAACTATTGCTGGTGAGTTGTGATTGTAGCTAGAGAAGGGAGAAGAGTTGATGGTGTTTGTGAGTTTGTTTGGATGATAGGGTTCTATATATACTAGTCCCCTAAGCAGCCTCCACTATTATTTTATTAGGGTTCTATATATACTAGTCAGCTGAGTGAGTAATCCTCGTTATTGATTATTGGTAAAAACAATTCTTAGGCGATGGTAGACTTGACCAATATTTAATAGCGCATATTTCGTCGAAGGTCTATGACCTAGAATCTATTAAATAAAAAAGTTAAATTAACCACGGCGTTAAGCTAGTTATTAAAATATTTCTTTCTGTGTTTTCTTATCTGATGACTTGGTCAACTAGGACGATTCGAATCACAAAATAGTTTACCATGAATCCATACAAGGGATGTGACTGTCACATCTCCATACTGATTAAGGTGGTGATATACAAAGAAAACATCTATATCCAAAAGAAAATAACCATATCATTTTAATATGTTTTTTTGAAAGATAAAGAAGGAAAATAAACTTAAATCTACATTAACCTTATGTCTTTTTCGGTACATTGGAAAGAGAAAAGAACAATAAAAAGAAACAACCTCAGGGGCGCATGAACACTACACCAACAGCATCCGCCAGAAGTTGGTGCTATAAATCCGGAGGAGGACCTTCCCAGATACCGCGCTCCATGCTTTGCTAAGTAATATACACATAAATTACATTCCCTCAAGACATGCACAAAGTCACAAGCCCAATCACGAACCTGTAGGTCCGTGATATCCACTAGAAGCATCCTATGGATGAAAAGGTTGCGGAATGGACTGAACCAAATGCAAAGCCTTCAACGAATCCGATTCAGCCAATACTCGGTGATAACCCCGCACCCAGGCCAAGTGCAACCCTTGGCGAATAGCCCATAGCTTAGCTACCATAATAGTAGTAACACCCAAACAACAAGAAAAACCGCGACACCAGCCATCCATGCGATTACGACACAACCCGCACCCGACACCCTCGAGTTACCCAGAGAGCTCCCATCAACATTAACCTTCAACCAAGTACGTTCCGGGTCATACCAAGACGCCAAGAGCTGTCGAGTCTCACGGTGGACCAAAGCAGGCCGAGACCAGGCAGCAGAATACTCACTAACCAGCCACCTCGCAGAAGCCAGTAACACTAGGGACACACAACCACAACATCAAACACTGCTCTATTCCTGGCACACCAAATCTGCCAACACAAACCCACAAACAATCCGGCCCCTAAACTAGCAACAGTGCCACAAGCACAATCATCAAACCAAAACTAAAAATGAGGTAGAAAAAAAGTAGCAGCAACATCGAAAAAAGTAACAACCACCAAACAACCCGTGAATGAGGGCAGTGGCGGAATAAATGGTCCATCTCCTCATCAGCTGAACCACACTAGGCAGAAGTAGCTGAACCAGCCATCCCTAATCGCACCTAACGAGCAGCTGTCAACAAACTTTGTCATCGAACAACCAACATCAAAGTAATGAGCTTAGCCGGAAAAGGCAAACGCCAATTCCAAGCCCAATCCAACACCGAAGGCGGAGCCACAATCAGGCCATTAGGCCGAGAGAGCTACCTGTATGTTAATCGGGCAGTATACACCCCATCCGAAGAATGAGCCCAAAAGACAGCATCAACCGGCAACTGAGACTGGGATAAGGACTATACAAATTCTAGCAAGAAGGCTAGGAGGTATGATGTCCCGCAGCACCGAGTAGTTCCAATCTTGGTTAAAGATAACATCCGAAATGGCCATTGACTCCAAACCATTCGGGATATCATGAACTGCGATAATCAATACATCATTACCCACCCAATGACCATGCCACAAAGAAATGGTGTCACCTAATCCAACGCGCCACCTGAACCCACCCTTCAAAGTCTCCTCTGTAAATAACAAAAAATCATCAGCAAATAGTAGGTGTAGAAAAGCACGACCAGTGGAAGAAGCACGCACTGGCCGCTATAAACCATCATACACTTGCTACTCAATAAGAAGTGACAACTGCTCCATACAGATAACAAACAGATATTGTGGCAAGGGGTCCGCTTGCCGAAGACCACGTAGTCCCTAGAAAGTAGTTAATTGCTTCCCATTCCACAGAATTGAAAAAGAAGCCGAGGTGACACAACGCATTATCAAGTTCATAATGGAAGGTGGGAAGCCAAAAAAAAATCCAGAGAATTACGAAGAAATACTCAATTCACACGGTCATAAGCTTTCGCAAGGACCAACTTAATGGCCATGGTCCCCCTGCTACTGGATGATCGTTTTACACTGCAATAGCTCTTGGGCGATAATAATGTTATCACGGGTGCTACTACCCGGTAGGAATCTACTTTGAAAAGGACTATTGAGAGAATCCAATAGAGACCCGATACGATTAAGCAGGACTTTAGAAAGGACCTTGTGAGGGACATTACAAAGGCTGATTGGGCGAAAGTCAGCAACCGTTTCAGGGACATCCCTCTTCGAGAATAACACAGCCAAGGTCTCCGCAAACTACGGATCAAAGGAACTAGAATCAAGGGCCTGTTGTACTAGAAACACCAAAACTGAACTTAAGATATTTCAAAAGTGCTTAAAAAAAACTAGTTTGAAGCTATTCAGTCCTGAGGTTTTGTAATTACCCATTCAACATAATGCCTCCAACACCTACTCTGTACGCACCACCTCTTGTAACCGAAGCTAGTTCTCCAAAGACAAAAACAATACGAGGAAGCAACGATAGAGGAGCAGCATTGACTACATCATTGGAGCCAAAAAGGCTTCGGTAGAAATCAATAACCTTAAATGTTTTTTCGCATCTTGTCTTTGAATTTTTTTTTTTTTTACGTAGAGAAATATTGGATGGAAGTATTTTTTTTTATGCTAATCGTTGTCATATTAGATGGATGTTGTGAACACCCAAATTTCACCCGTGAAAATTATATTGAGATTAGACTCCAGACATGTCTAAATCATAAGATTGATGAGTTAGACTTGGGTTGAAGCATGAATGGGGTTTAATTTTGGTAGAATTTATACATTATAGTAATTAATACTTTTATATGCCTAGGATTAATGAGACGACTTAATCATAGAATATGTTAAGGATTAAATTGCTAAAATGTATTTTATCTCATTGAATTTGGGCTTGTTTATTTATTAAACCCAATTATATTTATTTTTGGGTTGAAGATAAATGTAAGGGTCCAATTTAATAAGGTATGGACTTTTCTTCAGAGTTGCACAGCCCATTAACACCTTGCTTGCAGACAAATTTAGCTTTGATTTTAAATCATTCCTTAATAGCAAGAATGTTTTTGGTATGATTTTGGGTTAAAATGAGGAATAAATGTGTAATTAGTTAATTAGGAGATGATTGAGGGGAGTAGTAATCAAGAAAGCAGAGGATTCTGAGCTGTCTAGGGGTTAATTACGCGGTAGGATCAATCAGGGAGGAATTAGGGGAGAATCGGGACCGAAAAAGGAAAGAACAGGTGAGACGCGCTGGTGCAGGTGGTCATCTCGGGATGATGGCCGAGCTTGGGCGGTCTTCCACCCATGACCGCCCGGCCTGCTGTCATCCATAGGATGACCGCCGGCCATGGCGGTCATGCACCCCTAGAAACACGTTTTCTCCCCGATTTTCGCCCATAATCTGATTCTACTCAGTTTGGGCCCAGATTTTTAGCCATTACCTTGATCATTAAGTTGGTCCACTCCCCTAGGCTACCCAGAATACTATAAATAGGACCCTCCTGTCACATTTCAAAGGACACACCTTCTATTACACAAACACTCTTCAAAAAGCTTTGAAGCTTGGAGAAACTCTACCTCTCCAAGCTTAAGAAATAGTTCCATAGGCAAAACTCTGATAGAATTTCCTGGGTAGCATCATCCATTGAAGGCAGTAAGAAGGGAGAATCAAGAAGAACTCCAAGATTGAGTTGAGAAGTGGAAGGAAATTGTGTGGAAGGCACAACCCAAACCAAGGAGCTAGAGGAGGGCTACAAGAGGTAATCCTAATCCCTTTTTGTCTGACCAATTATTGTTGAGATGTTGATGTTGGTGATGATATGATTGTTGTGATGCCATGTCGAGAACTACGTGGGCTTTGAACCCGGTCGCCGGGGTACGTAGGTGGTTTCTAGTGGTGGAAACTCAAGCCCAATCTTCTTCTTCTCCCCTTTCTTTTTAATGTTCAGTTAATATGTGTTTTGGTGCTCACACTTGCACACTTGCACAAGGCATACAAACTCCTCTAATTGCACAAAGTTTCGCCCCAACA
Organism: Turnera subulata; assembly: GCA_028386065.3. Classification (NCBI taxonomy): domain Eukaryota; kingdom Viridiplantae; phylum Streptophyta; class Magnoliopsida; order Malpighiales; family Passifloraceae; genus Turnera; species Turnera subulata. Next base: position 164,282 of record JAKUCV010007441.1, on the reverse strand, counting down.
TCGATGGGTGCCTAACAGCTTCCCATCCATGACGAATCCCCGGGTCCAGCATCTTTGGTTCGCTAATCAGTTGCCTAAATGGAGTCACATGAAGGGTTTTTCCCAAGTTTTTGTCCCTTAATAAAATTTGGTTGGCGACTCCAAAGATGCTGGATGACGGTTATGAAGAAGGTGTAAAGGAAAGGTGAATAGCCCAAGTGATTTTGGGTCGAGTATTCACAGATGTATGTCTTTTTTTGATGCTATTCGAGGAGAGTGAGACTCGAACCCGAGACCTCACCCCTCTTGTGCTTTTGGCACAAGAGTGCCAGTGAGCTACAAGCCCATTGGTTAGATGGATGGATGTTTTGCTGATAAGTTTCAATTTCATCCAAATATGGTAAGGAGAATAAAACTCAAGTAACTACTTATTCTATAGAACATAAAAGTCATGCCTCTAAGATTGAATTAAAGTGTCCCATGCAGCAAGGGATAAATGGCAACCTTGCCAGGTGGAGAGTGTATCTCGCACTTTATCAAGAATATAGGCATGAATAGATCTGCTAACAAGGTCGTGGATGACTGGCACGACGACCAAGGAACCACCCAAGATTATCCACCTCAATATATCCCAACCTTGTATAATTGACGAAGCCACATCGAGCTAAGTATTAGAAGCGAAAAATGATCCATGTCTTGTTGAACCAAAAAAATATGTTAAGGCACTTATTAATCATCAAAATTTTGTCCAAAGATGCCACCACAAATAGAAACATATCATCTGTAAAAAAATATGTGAGAAATAGTAGGATCGACTCTGCTTAATTTGATAGCTTTCCAAAGACCTGTGCCAATAACATGATTCGTAAAGTGACTGCGTTGCATACATAGAAACAAAAAAGTAGGGGAAATCGGGTCCCCGTTTGACACCACATGTAGTAGCAAAAGCTTTTGTAGCAATACCATTCCAAAGAATTTGCATTTTAGTATTCCATACATTGCACACTGCATATTATGCATATACGCTCCACGATGTTTTTTTGGAAAATTCGCAATAGTAAGAGAATCTTGAATGAAACTCAAGAAAGACAGTTATACGCTTTCTCTAAATCAATTTAACTGCCACAAGCGTTCTGTTCTCCCGTCCTTTCAAGTGCTTATAGTATGAATGACCTATTGAACAATAATAATGTTGATAGTTCTCTGCCTTCGAGGGATAAAACTGCCCTTTAACCGACTCACAATAGTAATCTTGGTCAGAATTTTATAGTGTGCATAAACCAATATGCCTAAATTACGATAATACACTAGAGATTGTACCATTCCATTAAGCACTGGTTAGTGCTATATTTCCAATGATGACTCGTGCAGTGATCACAAATAGAAGTACAAATAGATGGTGTTAGTATATGATAACTACAATCGTGTATAGCAGTCTTATCCTTTTGTACTCCTTCTGTAATAGAGCTCTTGCATGTGTATACTTCTCAATTGTATGTAACACTTATAACACTAGTATTTAATAATATGATGCGACTGTGTGGATTGCCAAGCCTTTCAATATCACACTTACCTATCTGTTTGTATTTCTATATGGTAGCGGAGCACTTTGCTTAACCGCCCATTCAAAAACCTAAAAATCTTTTTGTCCTCTTTCAGTTACTATGGCCATAGACCCGCCACCATCCACTGGCTCTCTTATTTCAGGTTCTGGTTCTCAGAACAATCTGCCTGCTGCTAATCCTCAACCAACGATTTCTATGTAACCATTAACCAATTCCCACCAGAGCATCTCCATCAAACTCTCTCGTCATAATTATGATTTTTGGAGAGCCCAAATGGAGTCATACTTGGCCGGCCAAGGCGTACTTGGCTATATCACTGGTGATTTTCCTTGTCCTTCACCTACTACTGTTGATGATGCAGGTGCCCTTCAGGTCAATCCCAACTACGGGTGATGGATCCAACAGGATCAAGCCATTCTAAGCAACATCAATTCTTCTCTAGCTGTTGAGGTGTTTCCAACGGTGGTTGGCAAGTGCACCTCTAAGGAGGCCTGCGATGTCTTGGAGACCACTCTTGAATCATCTAATCAGGCTCATCGGATGGCAATCCATTCTGCTTTGCAACAAATATCTCAACTCCTAAATGATCCTGTTATGTAGTACCTCTATCGTGTTAAACGGCTCTCAGATAAACTCGCAGCGAGTGGCCAAGCCATGACTCCCACTGATTTTCAGATAAGTCTGATTCGCAGTTTGCAACCTGAACTTAAAACCTTTGCTACTACTGTTACTGTGAGACCAAAACCACTTTCCTTTGCTGAATTGTAGGGCGCTTTGATGAGTTTTAAATTTCTCCATGCTGACCCCTTAAAATCTCTGCCCTTGATTCTACTGCCTCCTCTGAATCGGCAAAAGATGCGCCCTCAAGTGTTGTTCCTTCGATTAATGCTGTTCACAAGCAGTCCTTTCCTCCTTCTAATCGTGGTGGTCGTGGTTGGCGGGGTCGTAGTAGCCGGGGTTACTCTCCGCAGTACTATGATAATCGCAGTTATCGTCCTCAAGAATCCACTTCCTGTGTGTTCTTGGGCTATAGTCCTCCTCACAAAGGATATCGGTGTCTTGATTATGTTACCAAGCGAATTTATGTTGCACACATGTAAAGTTTTTTGAAACGGTTTTTCCCTATTCACAAATTAAACCACCTTCAGTTTCCACACAATCCTCTTCAACAACGTGGGTGTTTGTGCCGTTAAATGTGTTCTTCCCCGCGACAGAGTCTGTGTCCACTTCTACCTCTTCTTCAGCTCAACCTTCGCAATCAACATGATCTCTCATGCCTGTTTCTACTCCACCTTCTAATCCTCACCCAAATACTTTATTACCACAACATTCTGGCTCTCCTAGGACTCCTCACACAACCACAACTTCTGGCTCCACAAATATTGAGTCACGTAGACAATTGTCTTTTGGTCACACTGGTCTGTCCTCTTCGACTACTTCTTCTCCTTCCACATCTGCCTCTTCTTCCTCACCCGAGTCAGCCCAACCAGCACCACCTGAACCTCCTACTCGGATGACACTACGCCCCAATCCTAAACCCATTAATCGCTTCTCACCCTCCAACTATATTCTTCAAACACTACCTACACCAACAACTGAACCCACCTGTTTTACTGAGGCAAACAAACACCATGCATGGCGCCAAGCCATGCAAGAGGAGATCAATGCTTTGATACGGAATAATACATGGACTCTGATGGCTTATCATCGTACCATAAATTTGGTAGGCAAAAAATGGGTGTATCGGATTAAGAAAAAGGCGGATGGTAATGTGGAGCGATTCAAAGCCAGACTGGTAGCTAAGGGTTTCCAACAATGTGAGGGACTTGATTTTCAGGAAATCTTTAGTCCTGTTGTAAAGCCTACCACGATTCCGACAATTTTTAGCTGTGTTGTGTCCTGTGGTTAGAGGGTTCACCAACTAGATGTGCGGAATGCGTTTTCTCATGGGCTTCTTGATGAAGAGGTATACATGTTGCAATCTCATGGGTTTCAGGCTGTTGATAAAACCCAGCAAGTGTGTCGATTAAATAAGTCCTTATATAGACTAAAGCAGGTGCCGAGAGCTTGGTACAAGCGTCTCAGCGACTTTCTTTTGACTCTGAGTTTTTGTGTTTCAAAATCTGATGCTTCACTAATGATTTATCGACATCACTCTATTGTTGCTTATTTCTTGATTTATGTAGATGACATCTTGGTCACTGGGAATAATGCATCCTTCAATATTGATTTGATTAGTCGCTTGGGTAAGGAATTTTCTATCCTTGATCGGGGTTCACTTAGCTACTTTTTGGGTATCGAGTTGACATGAAATGCTGAGGGGTTGTTACTCGCTCAACGCAAGTACATCAAGGATCTTCTTCTGAAGACAGGCATGTGTGACTGTAAGGAGTTGCAGACACCTTCCTCAGCTAGTAAGAAACTGACTGGATATGGCGGCAAGCCCTTTGTGGACCCGACTTTGTATCGTCAAGTGATGGGTTCGCTTCAGTATCCAGCACTTACACGCCCGGATATTATCTATGTTGTCAATAAAGTGAGTCAATATATGCAGGAGCCAACGGATGACCATTATCAAGCTTTGAAACGCATCCTCCGATACTTAAAGCACACTATTGCATATGCCTGCAGTTGTATCGACATCAAGATAACAACCTCCAAGTATACACGGATGCCGACTAGGGTGGCAGTCTCGATGATGGAAAATCAATCGGAGGATGCCTCGTCTACTGGGAAAAAAACTAATTTCCTGGTCCTCCAGAAAGCAACGCACGGTCGCGCACTCATCCACTGAGGCAGAGTACAAGGCAATTGCCGATGGTTTAGCAGAAGTTCAGTGGGTGCAATCGTTGTTGATAGTGAGGTGAGAATAAGACACCATACTCCACTACTCTGGTGTGACAACATAGGTGCCACCTACCTTTGTCACAATCCCATCCAACACACACGCCCCAAACTCGTTGCGTTGGATTATCACTTTGTGCGAGAGCAGCTTGGATCCAAGAAATTCGAGATATAGTTTATTCACAGCGAAGGCCAGCTCGCGGATGTTCTTACCAAACCCCTAGCACTACAATATTTTCAGCTATTACGGTCCACACTAAACCTCTGTTCCTCCTCAGTTTAGTTTGCGGGGGACTGTTAGTATATGATAACCACAATCGTGTATAGCAGTCTTATCCTCTTGTACAGGGGCGGATCCAGGGAGGCAAGCAGGGGCCCTGACCCTCCTAAAACGGATATATTGTTATTTATGGTAATAATAATACATAAAATTCGTGTTGGTATGGTGGTGAGTAACGCCTCAATTCACGTAGTTGACGCGGGTTTGAGCCAAAGAGTGTGCTTTTTTACACAATTTTTTGGGTGTTTCCCCTGATTTAGATAAATTTGGCCTCCCCAATATTCATTCTTACAAATTTGGCTCCCTAATAAAAATTTCTGGATCCGCCTTGCTCTTGTACTCCTTCTGTAATAGAGCTCTAGCATGCAGCTGTGCAGATTGACAAGCCTTTCAATATCACACTTACCTATCTGGTTGTATTTCTATAGATGGAAATACAACGCCCCATTGAGACCGGAAGGTATGTCACCTGAGTATTATTATATTAGGGTCATGTCACCTGAGTAATCACGTTATTGATTATTTATGAAAAAAATTCTTAGTGGGTGGTAGACTGGACCAATTAATGTAGCCCACGCACATTTCAGCGAATGTCACTCGAATTTGTTAAATAAAAAAAGTTAAATTAACAGTGGCCTGCATCTAGTTATTCAAAGTTCAAACAATTCCATTTTTGTCTTCTTATTCCTTGACTTGCTTAAAATATATATGGGACAATTCAAATCACAAATAGTTTATACCATGAACCGAATATAAGGATGAATTTGCCAATATAATAAAATTAAAGACTTAGCAGACATCAAGTGAATGAAAAGTCTTTAGTACGTATACACTATACATCATGGCGAAATTTGTGAAAAAGGGAAGATAGTAATTTCTTTTGGCCAATGATACATATCTCATTATAAAAAATGATTCACATATTCACATTTCATCTTCTCAATTGGTTAAGCATAATTTAATTAGTTTTATCAGCTCAGAATGATTTTTCAACCAATCAATTCATGCATGCATGCATTAATTAAATTATTACGGTAAAACTTTATTTTAGGAACATATTATGCCTAAAAGATTTGATGAATCATCACACAGCAAAGGAAATCTTTGGAGTTGGCTGCATTTTCTCCATAAAGATCAGGATGAGGAAAGCATCTAATGATCAGAGAAGAACAGAAGCTGCAAAATTTCTCCATAAAATGAGTTTTAAATAGTAATAGCAGTTCTTGTACGTTCCCTTCCTAATTAAAAATTAGATGGAATATTAATAATCCCTTATAATGTAATAGCAGTTCTAATCCCGTTGGCATTCAACAATTTTTATTAGTCAATAGTTGAATCGCATATATATATATTCCTTTCACAGTTTTCCTCACCAGGATTAAGACTGCAGTATCAAACCGTAGCACTCTTGATTTTTGATGGGTCATTAATTATTTTAACCAGCTGGATAATTTTAACTTGACCAAAGCGTTTCTCAGTAAATCTAACACGGTTTTACCATTAACTTAGCCGCCGCGGTAGTCAAACTCTCTCTCTCTGAAAAAAAAAAAAGAAGAAAAAAGAGAGAGTCGTAATTGTGAAGGGTCAATCCTCCTAATTATTTACTTTAATTGACTTGAAGAGATTAATTAATTTCATGAATCAGGAAGCTTGAATATAATTTCTACCTTTTAATTAAAATCGGAGATTGACTGAAAATTGTTTCAGGGACCTATTAGTGACACTGACTCTTTCTTCTACTGACCGAATGTATTCAATTCAAGTATTGTTTCTTCTACTTATAAAATAATCCTCATTTGAATTTGGATTAATTAAATTTAACCTTGGGCTATAGCTGGGTCCATGCGAATTAGTCATTAGGGCATTAAAAAAAAAAAACTGCATTGAAATGCCGGTCAATAAGATTCGTTCATTCAGCCAGCTAGGTTGAAATAAGTATACCAATTAAGAAATCTAATTGAATGAGAAAATAAGTTTTTGATTCTTAATCTTTTTTCCTCCGTCTGTAAAGCAGTACTTAACTCGATCCAAGTTGACAAAAAGTTAACCTGAACTAGGCCCATCTAAACCTGAACTTGACCTTGAAGTAAAACAAAACTTGAGTTGAGACTAGTTAGTATTAATATGATCCTGGGAATTGGTATATTTGATCCCCTGGCCTTGATGGTAAAGTAACACTTGGGTTTCTCTCTACACTTAGCATCGGAGGGCTTCCGGAATCCTACATTATGTAATATTGGGAACCAACCCTTAAGTCCGATATTAATTCATGATTAATCAGTTCCGTGAACTTTAAATGGGTCAAACATCACAGAGATAACAAAAACTTAAAGATAAATAAATCATACTAATTAACTTTGGTAGGGAGAGACATAATGTTTTTGGTTTTTCTCTTAGATATAGTGAATTTCAGCAAAAATCAATTTCGGTAAAGTTAAGTCATTGATCCAAACCACTGTATTTTGTATTATTAATAAGCCGATTACATAGATGTTTTCTCTTCTTCCTATTGTTCTTTGAGAATTGAACTTCTTTTCTTCTTTTTTTTTTTTAGGATTGAACTTCTCAGCTTCAAAAAAATTGAACCCACAAACTATAGCCAAAACCTTGGACTCATTTTGGTAAGAATAGAGATAATGATTTGTAACAGCCCAGTAAAATTTATGTTTTTACTAGAACTGTAAAAAGCTTTGTACAGTAATTTACCTTATGAAATTAATCTTGAGTAATTATTTCAGGGTAAATTATGCATCGGATTCTGAAACAGACCCTTACCCCACGTTTCCGATTTTTCTGGGGATTTTTCGGACCAGAGTTGGTATTTTTCGGGTCCAGGAATCTTAAGAAAAGTCAGGTTTAACCTCGAATTACCGGGCCAGAAATAAAGTCAAGGGGGTACTATAGTTATTTCCCGATCCGGACGGGACACGCCTCACATACAGCACAGTACTACATATTTGAGGCAGCTCAATTATGTAGCCTGTGAGCCGCCTCTTTCCTGTGATACCCGTGCTTTACCAGTTTTCTGCTCGTGCTTAATCAGTGTTGCATACCTGCAGCACTCTTCTCCTGCAAACACCATCACCTTGCTCTCCACTGCCAAAACTTCACCTGTGAAACCACTTACTGCAAACACTAGCAAAAGAAACTAAACCAAACCAGAAAAAGAAAAACAAAACACAGCACACACACTCAACACCAAACTGTGTCGTTTTGGACACCCCCATCTCCTCTTCCCTTTTTCTTTTCTTTTTCTTCCTCCTCTCTCTTGTGAAAATCCACCACCGACGCCACCACCCGAGAACGCATCCTGCACCACCACAACTCCACGCCGCCACCCGCCCTCACCTTCCTCCCCTCCTTCTTCTCCTCCTCCCGACGCTGCCGACGCGTCAAGCCGGCCGTGCACTGCCCGGACGAAGCCGACCCGACAACGCGACGAACCGAGACCGTCTCCCCTTTCTTCTTCCTCGCGACACCACCGCACCCACGTAGCACCGGATCGAGGAGACAACTGCGACCCTCACCGCACCAGGAACCAGCGCCGCCTTTGCCCTGCTCACCTGCCGTCAACGCGCCACCGGAAGCTAAGAACCCGACGAGCCGCCCGAGTTCGCCACCTCCCTGTCGCTGATGACCGCCGCTCCAGCAGTCGCGAAGCCAGTCCTCCATGCGTCGCGCCTCTCCCTCTGCCGCCTCGCCGCCATTCGTGCTGCTTGTCATCGCTGCCGCCTGCAACCCGAGAGGTGAGCTGAGTTGTGGGTTGAAGACGACCCGGTCGGGTCGAGTTTGACCCGACGCCTCAACCGGGTCGCAGATGATTGGTTTGGGTTGATCCAGTTTTGGGTGTTGGGTCAAGGCCTAGGTTTGGGTTGACTTGGGCTTTGGGCTAGTTAACCTGGACTAAGGCCTTGCTCCTTTCTGGGCTAGCTGGGTAATTATAAGTTGGGTTCTAGACTTGGACCTGGGCTTGTCTATTTGGCTCAGTCCGGTAATTAAAAAAAAACAAACAAACAGAAATAAAAATAAATAATAATAATAAATATTAAAGAATAAATATATTTTGGGAAGAAATATATAATAGAATTATATATGTTTTTTGGAAATAAATAATAAATAGTATGTGGCTATATTTTGTGGAAATAAATAAAGTAGTTACCTTACTATAATATTTTCAAGAGACTAAGGTAATTATAATATAAATATTAAATTATAGTAAATACTCTTAAGAATATATATTATGTAAATGTTTTACCGGAGAAAAAAAAAGTATATGGACATAAGAGATTAATTTCTAGGAAGATTATTTTATGATAGTTAATACCTTTGATATATGTTATGATAATTACTTTGGAGAAGAAATATATATAAGTACATTAGCATTTGAGAATTACTTTATGGTAAGTATATTTTTGGAAAATATGGTAAGAAAGTATATACATGGTATACAATTATATTTGTAAAGATAAATGAAATAAGTACCTTGACATAATATTATTTTTGGGAATCAACGTAATTATAATAAGATTTCTATCCTTTGATAAAAATGTTATATGGTAAATACTTTTTAGAAAAGGATATGTATGCTACGAAATATTTTGGAAAGAGTATTAACAAAGTATGTACCGGAATAATAACCGGGTATAAGTATAGTATGGTATTTTGACACATGAATAGTAAATGGTGAATTATGATGATAACAGAACGTAACCCGAGATGATCATCGAGTGGGCGTAGTGTTTTACTTTGCGGTTTACAGTATTAGTTACCATTTGCATATCACGATTGTGCATCTTATATGTGCATACATTATTGTTTGATATAGGAGCTGATAACGAGCAGTATCCCTAGGAACCAGAGCCGGCACATTTCGACGACTTTCAGGAATAGGAAATCGGCTAAGGTGAGGATGGATAACCTTTGTTTCTCTGATAATTATTGTTTGATTGAACTGCTGAGCCAATTGAGTTTGATTGTGGTGTTACTGTTGTTGTTGTTGATTTATTGATTGTGGATAAACTGATATGATGAGATAATTGGATAATTGGATGTTGTGTTGACGACTTTATTGTCACTTGGAAAGTAGTGGTACGACTAGATGGTTAGAGACTGTTTTGTGGTGGCTATGATCTGGGTTACTCGTGATAAGCATGTCTATACTTGGGATGTCTATCCCGGATTATTATATTTTTGGGATGTCTATCCCTGGGTTCTATTTTTGGGATGTCGATCCCTAGACTCTCTTGGTTTGATCTAACACCCAGAATATGTTAATAACCAGGTACGACCCTAGCTTGTCCAGTGACGGGGCCTGGAAGATAAAATTGGTAATAATAATAATCTTTCCTTTGGTCTTGGCTCAGTTAAGTTCTGGTTGATTCACTGTTTTGTCTTTGCTTGTATTTTACTTCGAAAGTATTGTGTTTGCCTGCATATCTCTGTTTATCCTTAGTCGGTGAGCACTTCGGACTCACCCCTCGCCTGCGGTTTCATCCCGTAGGATGAGTTGCTCGTAGTACAGGTACGTGGTTTGGCCAGCTGCTGTTTCTACTCCACCAGACTCCGGATCCATACCTCCGCTGTATCTCATTCTAAGACTTCCGCTGCTGTTTTTTATATGTTACTGTATCATATGTATTCTGCTGATGCTGTTGAACTTTGAGAGTATTGTGGTTTGAATAATGGTCCCCGGGATCGGGTGACAAATGTTGTAATTGAGTTTGCTTGATTCTGTATTTTGTATTATAAGTACTGTCTGCTACTGTAATAAGAATAGTTCTGGCACGTGTTTACCCGGAATGGTAAATACGGGTCGGGGCGCTTCATTTTGGTAGCGGAGCAGGCAGTAGGTCCTCAGGGTGATAATTGTGCCTGTTTATTGCCTATATGTGCATAGTCTGGTCATTCTCTCTACATAACATGCATGCATACATTCTCATATAGGTACGAATGGATCCGGTGAGAGGAAACCAGCATGCTGAGCAGCGTTTGGAAGATGACCAAGTATCGATTGTCCAGCCGCAACCAGTCGTGGGTGGACAAGTACCTGCGGTGGTACCAGTGGAAACAACACAGATGTTGCACACCATCGCGCTGATCTTACAGCTTCAGGACGCTAGGGATGCCTGTTTGGAGGCCAAGAAAGCTCGTGAACAGGAGAATCAAGGACCTGTTAAGGACCCTATTTACACCAAGCTGTCTAAGCTAGGTCTTGATGCCTTCACAGGGGTTACTAACCCACAGGCAGCTGACGAATGGCTTCGTCAAACTCACCGAGTGATGTTGAAGCTGAGATGCACAGATGACAGGTGGGCTAGGTATGTTGCATCCATGTTCCGCAATGTTGCTGTGGATTGGTGGGATTCGGCAACACGTGACATGGCGAAACCAGTCATCATGCCTTGGACACAGTTTATTGAGATGTTTCGAAGGAAGTTTGTCACAGATGTTTACTAGGACCAGCTTAAGCGAGAATTTCTGAGTCTGCGACAGCAAATCGGACAGTCGGTGAACGACTATGAGATCTAGTTTGATCGTTTATCCATCTATGCATCAGAATATGTGTCCACACCAGAGGCCAGATGCAAGCGTTTCTGGGATGGTTTACGATCCTACATCCAGACAGTTATGGGGTGCAAAGTTTATGAGACTTACCAGGATATGCTTGCGGATGCTCTTCGTGTAGAAGTCATCTGGATGGGGAACGAGAAGGAGATGGAAGAAGTTCGAAAGAGGAAATCTACACAGAGTGCTGGGAATCAGAACAAGAGGTTCCAAAGTGCAGGTAACAGGTCAGGGTATGGACAGACACAATCCATGCCAATATCTCAAGGTCAAGGATGGAGCAACAACAACAGCAACAACAATCGTGGGAGTTCATGGACCCATTCTGGAGGGACTTCATCCGGAGACACTCGCCCTAGACCTCCTCTGACTACGGTAAGGTGCTTTGAGTGCAATGAAGTTGGGCATTACCGGAGTTCATGTCCTAGGTTGGGAAGATCTGGAGTTGTTGTTCCTGCTCACACTGTACAAGCATCAGTGGCCAGCGTACCCAGTGGTTCTGGAGTTGGCCGAGGCCGTGGACGAGGAGCTGCTCCTACTCGGACACATTCAGCCATGAACCAGAGTGCAGCCGCTCCGAGGGCATTTGTGATCACGGCTGAGGTTAATCCCGAGAATGCTGATGTTATTGCAGGTACCTTTACAGCTTTCGATAGTATTGCATACACTTTGATTGATCCTGGTGCCACACATTCTTTTATCGCTCAGAGTTTTGCTATACAACATAGCTGTAAGGAAGAGAGTTTAGCATGTCCGTTGAGGGTTAGGTTACCCATGGGCATAGTGGTGAGATTAACACAAGTGTGCAAGGATGTTCTGCTTTCATATGATGACGAGGTTTTCTTAGCTCGATTGGTCGCGATGAACATGGGGGGATTCGACATAATTCTAGGGATGGATTGGTTGTCAAGGTATAATGCCATGGTGAACTGTCGAACCAAGGAAGTGCTGCTGACTTCCGATGGCGGACGACAGGTTTTGGTAATAGGTATTAGGAGAGCTGCTGCTACGTGTAACATCTCTGCTATGCAGGAGTTTGGAGTGAAGTCGCATGATCCAGACGCTTTGTTGAGCCACATCACAAGTGAAGATACACGGGATCCTACCCCGGGAGATATATCAGTGGTGAAGGAGTTCATTGATGTTTTTCCAGATGATTTGCCAGGTTTGCCACCCGATAGAGAGGTTGAGTATACCATCGACCTAATGCCAGCAGTCACAACCATATCAATGGCTCCATACAGGATGGCACCGATAGAGCTCCAAGAGCGGAAGAAGTAGTTGGATGAGCTGCTAGAAAAGGGTTTCATCAGACCCAGTACATCACAGTGGGGTACAACAGTTTTGTTCGTAAAAAAGAAGGATGGTAGCATGCGGATGTGTGTAGACTACCGCCAGCTTAACAAGGTGACAGTTAAGAACAAGTACTCATTGCCTAAAATTGATGACTTGTTTGATCAGCTGCAAGGTGCCACTGTGTTTTCCAAGATTGATCTTCGGTCTGGGTATCACCAGATTAAGATTGCAGAGAAGGACATACCGAAGACTGCCTTCCACACACGGTATGGTCATTTCGAGTTCACAGTGGTACCGTTCGGATTGACCAATGCACCAGCAGTGTTCATGTGCTTGATGCACTTGGTTTTGAATGAGTTTCTGGATAAGTTTGTTGTGGTCTTCATCGACGATATCCTCATTTACTCTAAGAGCAAGGAGGAACATGAGGAGCATTTGAGGATAGTGCTTCAGAGGTTACGGGAGAAGCAGTTGTATGCCAAATTCAGCAAGTGTGAATTTTGGTTTGGAGAAGTTTCTTTCCTCGGACATGTGGAAGGTGGGGATGGAATAAAAGTTGACCCTGCCAAAGTGAAAGCCGTGTTGGAATGGGGACCACGTAAGAATGTATCCCAAGTCAGAAGTTTTCTTGGTCTTGCAGGATACTATCAGAGGTTCATTGAAGGTTTTTCTTTGATAGCTAGTCCCATGACCAAGCTATTAAGGAAAGAACAGGCATTTGTTTGGAGCCTGGAATGTCAGCAGAGTTTTGATGAGCTTAAGAGGAAGTTGACCACAGCATCGGTTCTGACAGTACCGAAGCCCGGAGTTGAGTATGTGTTGTTTTGTGATGCATCGGGACTTGGTTTAGGAGCCTTACGGGTGATTGCCTACGCCTCTAGGCAGTTGAGGACTCATGGGAAGAATTATCCGATGCATGATCTTGAGATGGCAGTTGTGATCTTGGCTTTGAAGATTTGGAGACACTACTTATTTGGAGAGAAGTGTCGAATTTTCACTGACCACAAAAGTCTTAAGTACATCATGACTCAAAAGGAGTTTAACCTACGACAGAGATGTTGGGTTGAGTTACTTAATGATTATGATTGTACTATCGAGTATCACCCAGGAAAGGCTAATGTGGTAGCTGATGCCTTGAGCCAGAGACAACCGGAGGATAATCCCACTAGTTACTCGATATTCTCACTTATCGAGTTAAGGAAGCTGGGAGTTGGCTTGATAGTGGATGATACAGGAGCTTTGCTGGCACACATGAGTGTCAAGTCCAACCTAAGAGGATGGATAGTGGAGTTACAAGATGGAGATCCCGACCTGGTCAAGCTTAAAGAAGGAGTAAGGAGTGGAAAAGCGGACAAGTTCCGTATAGCTGATGATGGAGCACTGATGATTGGGAAACGGGTATGTGTACCCAATGTCAGTAATCTGCGTAGTCATATCCTGGATAAAGGTCATATGACACCATATGCGATGCATCCTGGAAGCACCAAGATGTATCAGAACCTGAAGAGCTATTTCTAGTGGCCTCGTATGAAGAAGGATGTAGCTGAGTATGTTGCAAGATGTCTTACTTGCCAACAAGTGAAAGCTGAACATCAGGCTCCAGCAGGAAAGTTGAGATCTTTAATAGTGCCAAAGTGGAAGTGGGAGATGATCACTATAGATTTTGTGATTGGTTTACCGATGACTCGAAGGCAGCATGATGCTATTTGGGTCATCGTTGATCGATTAACAAAATCGGCTCATTTTCTACCTATCCCCCAAACTGATAACATGGACACATTGGCGGGTAAGTATGTTGCTGAGGTTGTGAGACTACACGGGATTCCAAAGTCTATAGTCTCAGACAGGGATCCGAGGTTCACATCACGTTACTGGAAGAGCTTACAAGTAGCGCTAGGGACCAAGTTGAGCTTCAGCACTGCTTTTCATCCTCAGACAGGTGGACAGTCTGAGAGGACTATACAGACACTGGAAGACATGTTGAGGGCTTGCGTACTTAACTTCAGTGGGAGTTGGGATAAGTATCTACCCTTGGCTGAGTTTGCATATAACAACAGCTACCATTCCAGTATTGGTATGCCACCTTTTGAGGCTCTCTGTGGAAGGAAGTGTAGAAGTCCAGTGTGTTGGGATGAAGAAGGTATGAGACTGATCGTTGGACCAAATTTAGTCCAACAGATAGTGGACAAGATCCAGACGGTGCGACAGTGTATGAGAGCTGCTCAGGATCGGCAGAAGAGCTATGCCGACAAACACCGTCGTGAGATAGAGTATAATGTTGGTGAAAAGGTTTTCCTCAGAGTAGCACCTTGGAAGGGTGTAATTAGGTTCGGCAAGAGAGGGAAGCTGAGCCCAAGGTATATCGGACCTTATGAGATCGTGGAGAGAATTGGACCACTAGCTTACAGGTTGTCCTTACCTGATGAGCTATCACGTATTCATGACATGTTCCATATCTCTATGCTGAGGAGGTATCGATCAGATCCTAGTCATATTGTGGCCCCAGTGGATGTTGAGGTAGCAAAGGACCTTACCTACACAGAAGTGCCGGAATAGATTCTTGCTCGAGAAGTTCGGCAGTTGCGGAACCGTACCATTCCTATGGTTAAGGTCAAGTGGAGTAAGCATTCCGCTAACGAGTCTACATGGGAAGTTGAAGAACACATGCGGACCCAGTATCGGCATCTCTTCATAGAATAGGAATGAATTTCGAGGACGAAATTCTTTTAAGGGGGGTAGACTGTAACAACCCAGGTAAAATTTATGTTTTTACCGGGACTATAAAAAGCTTTGTACAGTAATTTACCTTATGAAATTAATCTTGGGTAATTACTTCAGGGTAAATTATGCATCGGATTCTGAAACAGACCCTTACCCCACATTCCCGAATTTTTTGCGAATTTTTCGGACCAGAGTTGGTATTTTTCGGGTCCAGGAATCTTAAGAAAAGTCAGGTTTAACCTTGAATTATCAGGCCAGAAATAAAGTCAAGGGGGTACTATAGCTATTTTCTGGTCCGGACGGAACACGCCTCACATGCAACACAGTACTACAAAATTGAGGCAGCTCAATTATGTAGCTTGTGAGCCGCCTCTTTCCTATGATACCCGTGCTTTACCAGTTTTCTGCTCGTGCTTAGTCAGTGTTGCATACCTGCAGCACCCTTCTCCTGCAAACACCATCACCTTGCTCTCCACTGCCAAATCTTCACCTGTGAAACCACTTACTACAAACACTAGCAAAAGAAACTAAACCAAACCAGAAAAAGAAAAACAAACACAGCACAGACACTCAACACCAAACTGTGTCGTTTTGGACACCCCCATCTCCTCTTCCCTTTTTCTTTTCTTTTTCTTCCTCCTCTCTCCTGTGAAAAGCCACCACCGACGCCACCACCCGAGAACGCCACATGCACCACCACAACTCCACACCGCTACCGGCCCTCACCTTCCTCTCCTCCTTCTTCTCCTCCTCCCGACGCTGCCGACGCGTCAGGCCGGCCGTGCACTGCCCGGACGAAGCCGACCCGACGACGCGACGAACCGAGGCCGTCTTCCATTTCTCCTTCCTCGCGACACCACCGCACCTACGCAGCACCGGATCGAGGAGACAGCTGCGACCCTCACCGCACCGGGAACCAGCGCCGCCTTTGCCATGCTCGCCTGCCGTCAACGCGTTGCCGGAAGCTAAGAACCCGACGGGCCGCCCGAGTTTGCCACCTCTCTGCCGCTGACGATCGCTGCTCCAGCAGCCGCGAAGCCGGTCCTCCACGCGTCGCGCCTTTCCCTCTGCCGCCTCGCCGCCGTTTGTGCTGCTCGTCGTCGCTGTCGCCTGCAATCCGAGAGGTGAGCTGAATTGTGGTTTGAAGACGACCCGGTCTGGTCGAGTTTGACCCGACGCCTCAACCGGGTCGCGGATGATTGGTTTGGGTTGATCAAGTTTTGGGTGTTGGGTCAAGGCCTGGGTTTGGGTTGACTTGTGCTTTGGGCTGGTTAACCTGGACTAAGGCCTTGCTCCTTTCTAGGCTAGCTGGGTAATTGTAAGTTGGGTTCTGGACTTGGACCTGGGCTTGTCTATTTGGCTCAGTCCGGTAATTAAAAAAACAAACAAACAGAAATAAAAATAAATAATAATAATAAATATTAAAGAATAAATATATTCTGGGAAGAAATATATAATATGGATTATATATGTTTTCTGGAAATCAATAATAAATAGTATGTGGCTATATTTTGTGGAAATAAATAAAGTAGTTACCTTACTATAATATTTTCAAGAAACTAAGGTAATTATAATATAAATATTAAATTATAGTAAATACTCTTAAGAATATATATTATGTAAATGTTTTACCGGAAAAAAAAAACATATATGGGCATAAGAGATTAATTTCTAGGAAGATTATTTTATAATAGCTAATACCTTTGATATATATTATGATAATTACTTTGGAGAAGAAATATATATAAGTACGTTAGCATTTGAGAATTACTTTATGGTAAGTATATTTTTGGAAAATATGGTAAGAAAGTATATACATGGTATACAATTATATTTGTGAAGATAAATGAAATAAGTACCTTGACATAATATTATTTTTGGGAATCAACGTAATTATAATAAGATTTATATCCTTTGATAAAAATGTTATATGGTAAATACTTTTTAGAAAAGGATATGTATGCTACGAAATATTTTGGAAAGAGTATTAACAAAGTATGTACCGGAATAATAACCGGGCGTAAGTATAGTATGGTATTTTGACACATGATTAGTAAATAGTGAATAATGATGATAACGGAACGTAACCCGAGATGATCACCGGGTGGGCGTACTGTTTTACTTTGCGGTTTACAGTATTAGTTACCATTTGCATATCACGATTGTGCATCTTATATGTGCATACATTATTGTTTGATATAGGAGCTGATAACGAGCAGTATCACGAGGAACCAGAGCCGGGACATTTCGAGGACTTTCAGGAATAGGAAATCGGCTAAAGTGAGGATGGATAACCTTTGATATGTTGCACATAATACTGTGTTCGTTTCTCTAATAATTATTGTTTGATTGAACTGCTGAGCCAATTGAGTTTGATTGTGGTCTTACTGTTGTTGTTGTTGATTTATTGATTGTGGATAAACTGATATGTTGAGATAATTGGATAATTGGATGTTGTGTTGACGACTTTATTGTCACTTGGAAAGTAGTGGTACGACTAGATGGTTAGAGACTGTTTTGTGGTGGCTATGATCTGGGTTACTCGTGATAAGCATGTCTATGCTTGGGATGTCTATCCCGGATTATTATATTTTTGGGATGTCTATTCCTGGGATCTATTTTTGGGATGTTGATCCCTGGGCTCTCTTGGTTTGATCTAGCACCCAGAACATGTTAATAACCAGGTACGACCCTAGCTTGTCCAGTAACGGGGCCCGGAAGATAAAATTGGTAATAATAATAATTTTTCTTTTGGTCTTGGCTTAGTTAAGTTCTGGTTGATTCACTGTTTTGTCTTTGCTTGTATTTTTCTTCGAAAGTATTGTGTTTGCCTGCATATCTTTGTTTATCCTTGGTCGGTGAGCACTTCGGACTCACCCCTCGCCTGCGGGGTTTCATCCCGTAGGATGAGTTGCTCGTAGTACAGGTACGTGGTTTGGCCAGTTGCTATTTTTACTCCACCAGACTCCGGATCCATACCTCCGCTGCATCTCATTCTAAGACTTCCGCTGCTGTATTTTATATGTTGTTGTATCATATGTATTCTGCTGATGCTGTTGAACTTTGAGAGTATTGTGGTTTTAATAATGGTCCCCGGGATCGGGTGACAGATGTTGTAATTGAGTTTGCTTGGTTCTGTATTTTTTATTATAAGTACTGTCTGCTACTATAATAAGAATAGTTCTGGCACGTGTTTACCCGGAACGGTAAATACGGGTCGGGGTGCTTCATAATTCCTCGTAAGTAGTTAGTTTAGATGATGTTTCACTTACCTTGTAACACTTATGTGTAAATCTTATCAGATGTACAATACTTATCAATGAATATATAACAAGGTCAGGTACCATGTAATAGGTATCGTGAACACCTTTCGTTCATGGTAGCGGAGCCTCTTTTCCTTTGAAGCTAAAAAAAAAAAAACAAAATAACATTCACACAAATCTTCTTCTCCTATGTCCACCGACCCTACCTTGGTCAGTTCTTCTAGTCAGTCTACAACCTCCTCTCTACTATGTCTGCATCTTCTTCTTCCACTATGTCCCCTTCACTTTCTTCCACTGTTCATTCGATTCTTAGTGTGAGCAATATTAGGAATTATGTCACTACCACTCTTGATTTATCCAATTTTCTTCTCTGGCAGAGTCTTCTTTATAATGTTTTTCAATCCCATCAAGTCACTGGGCATGTCGACGGAACTAGTGCTCAACCTCTGGCTTTCATTCCTGCTTCCACTCCTGATGCCCAACCAGAACCTAGCCCTTCCTATTCCCAATGGAATCAAATAGATTGAACAATAGTTTCTTGGATCTATGCCACCGTAAGTCCCGACATTCTTCAACACATAGTTCGGCCTGGTGTTTTCCAAACTGTGAGAGAGGTTTGGGTAGCAGTTGAAACCCTTTTTCATGATCATGTGCATGCTAGATACATGGAGTATAGGTTTGCATTTGTCTATTGCTCATCTTGCACATAACCCGGTTCAGCATCAGCGCACAAAGCATCTTGCATATAACCCGGTTCAGCATCAGCGCACAAAGCATTTGGAGATCGATCTCCACTTTGTACGAGAACGAATTCAATGGGGTCAGGTTGCAATTACACATGTTTCTGCAAATCAACAGCTTGCTGATGGTTTAACAAAGTCTTTAGGGGTAGCTTCTTTTCAATTTTTCCGAAGCAATTTGTGTCTGGCAAGTCTTGCCACCCTCAAATTCAGAGGGAGTGATAAGAATAGAGATAATGATTCCTGATAGGTAGTTAGTTTAGATGATGTTTCACTTACCTTGTAACACTTATGTGTAAATCTTATCAGATGTACAATACTTATCAATGAATGTATAACAGGGTCAGGTACCATGTAATCGGTATCCTGAACACCTTTCGTTCACACTTGCCACTGTAATATATATCGATCTCCATTACATAAGAAATTTCCCCCTTTTTGCTTTCCCCCAACTCTATATGAAGATTTCTATATTGCCATCTATATCTTATTACTTTATTCTATCAAAATATTAATCTAATCTATCACCATAATCAAAAACCATCGTAAGGGAATCTTTCCTTACATAGTCATTCACACTAACTTCACCTAATTAAATTAGTGTCTCAAGAAAAATGTAAAAAGATTAGAAAGTTCTGTCACCTCACGGTCATCACAATAGGTTCCCAAATTATTTTGCTTATTTCTCGAACGGTAGATGGGTTTTGATCACGCTCTTTTAAAATTAAAAATTCAATAAAGGTAAGGTGGCATCTTTTTCCCCACCTAATAAGAATGACACAAGCCTCCCTACTGAGTTTAGCTTTACCAAGCAAACTGTTTGTCATCTGCATCCTATATTTTTCTTCGATAACCACATTCAAGAAGGTTGAAGAAATGTTGGATGGGTTATCACAAACATCATGAGAACAATGTTTCCAAATTGATTTGCTTCTTGCTGAAATTTTAGATTCCTCCCTAGCGTGTTTTTTTTATATCATCAACTTTGTGAATGCCTCATGACAAGTTTTTTTCGAAATCAACAAGAGCAAGACAAACCTTATTGGTAGAATTACCTTCACCAAGCAAACTCTTCTTAAACAAGTTTCCATTATTGACGGATATCTTTGACGAGCACTCGCAATAGTTTTCAATACCTTTTCATAAAGTTCTTTTGATTTTGAAGACAAAACAATCTAGCTAGTGTTGTAGCTAGAAAAAGAAAGATGATGGATGGATGAATTTGATTGTAAGAGAATGTCACTTTATATAAGGGAGGAAGAGATAGTATCAAAATGTTTTATGTTATGGGTGATTTTAATAGCATCAAATATGGATATTAATGTAAACATAAATTTAAGCTTGGTGAATTTATTAGAAGTGGATGCTAAATGTGTATAATTAATTCTAGTTAAGTATCATTAATGTCCAAATAAAAAATTCTAAAGTAATGTATTGGGATGCAAAATAAGAATTTTTATCTAAACAACGTTGTCCAAATATGAAAGAGGATATAGATTTAATTATTAGGGAACTTGTTTTAAAAAGAATAACATTTATGAATGATGTTGAATATTTCAGTGGTGTCATACTTGAGGATTATGAATAATCAAGATATCGATATTGTTTTTTTTTTATGCTAACCAGATTTTATTTCATGTATATAAAATTAATATATACAAATTCCAAGTCTAAACACTCAGGAGACAGGCTGGAAGACAACTGAATCAAAGTACAGCAACTGATTACACCGATGTATAGCAAGTAAGAACCATGCAAGATCTAGTGAAAGAAAATGCCTTTTAGCCCATGCCAGTTCTTCGAAGTCTAAGCAGCAGCGATAACTTGAGACGCATTAAAAGTGAAATGCGTCTGTAGGGCTTTAATCCAAGATGTAGAATGTACCAAAATAAGATCCAGGATCCTCTCATGGGAAGCAGAGGCGTTAGTGAAGGCTCTTATATTTTTTTTCAAGCCGAATGGTCCATAAAGCAGCATAGCTTGCACTTCTAAATTTTGAAGTTGGAGATTTCCTATTTATGTACACACAGTGAGACAGGCCCAAGAAAGTTAGGCTCGCAGGAAAGTAAGGTCTACATATATTGTCACTGGGCCGGAAAAAGTGAAAGGAATGATAAAGGTCAGATAAAATGAGGCATCGAGTCAATTGCTAAATTTTAGCATTTTGAAGGGTGGGCAACCGGGCATGAATTGAAGGGCTTGTCAAATAACTCCACATACTTTTGGCTATTTATTTTTCTGCTTCTTTTACTTCTACAAAACGAGCATTCTTCATCATTTTTTTTCCTTATCAGAATCTTTTCGTTCATATAAACAATCCAAAGTCCAACATAACAAAAACATTTAAAAAATTCATCATAAGAGTTTCTCTTAAGAGTCAAAATAGGAAAAAGGAAGGGGGAACTAATCAGTCAAACAACATAATTAACCCACATATACACACACACACATGATATATACCAATGGAAACGAAACAGGCAAGGCAACACTCTCTTGCGCTACTTGTTCTTTTCCTATTTTTATGCAGGCAATTGGACTTCAAAGTGCAAGAGGAATGAAAAGAAAGGTCATATCGGGCATCTCCATTTGGAAAGCACTTGATAAAGTGGAAAATTGGGCTACGGAGATAGTGTCAAGTAGTTCTGTTTTGGGCCCCCTCCCGTTGTTGTTTCTTTTTCCTTCTACCAAAGAAGCATCGCTTAAGCAAGGTTTTGGTTTGAGTCACCCAAACCATAATTAGGTGTGCGATCTGAATCTGCTCTAAGCACAGGATGGGAACAAAAAGGAGGAAACGCACACCACACAAGGCATATTACCTGGTGGAGTAATGCTTCTATAAATGTGAAAATAATTCTTGAAGGTATATATATACATAAATGTCAATATATAACTGTGATATATGTGGGAAGCGTGTATTAGCGCGTGAGATCCTCTCAATTCTCTGAGTTACTGGTTTGAACTACTATTCACCTCCCTTCCAAAACAACCATTCTCCTGATTACCACACCCGATCTACAACTAACTAGCATGTAGAATCCCTTACCGAACATGACTCTGATTATTTCGATCCCTAATTTATGTTTACTCGCATCTTGCTTCTCTTATTTGATCCCCAAATGACCACTATCGCACTGAAACCCTAGTTTTTTCAGATTCATTTCCACATATCCCTTCATCTACTTCTCGTGTTTAATTATAAGTGCAAAGCAGTACTTTTAGTTGAAACTATGGAGCCCTCGCCTTTCCCGAAGGTTAACCTCAAGGAAGAGGACTTTATAGCCAGATTTGAGTCAGGACCCCCTAGTGATGCTGACGAAGTCATGGAGGAGACCCTGGGGGACATGATTAGCCGTACTTGTCTGGTCAGCAAGGTCTACTCCCAGAGAAAGTTCACGGTAAGGGGCTTTCAAGGCCAACCTTGACAAGGTATGGAGCTTAATGGGTGACTTCAAGGTCACAGACAGAGGTAATAATTTATTTTTGCTTGGATTCGAGTATGAATCTGATTGTGATAAGATCCTAAACGGATCCCCATGGCTAATGGCAAATGCACACACCAACTTCCAGAGATGGTTACCCCATCTCTCTCTGAGCCAGATCCCATGGAGAATGTCCACAATCTGGATTCAGTTGCATGAACTCCCTCTCAGTTTTCTGGATGAGACTAGAATTAACCGGCTATTGAATGTTTTCCCTGCTAACTTCTCCCTGGGGGATAAAATTGAAAACTTCAAGGGTTGGCGCGGCTTCATTAGAGCCAAAGTGGAGTTTCTTCCCGAGAACCCACTTATTCTAGGGATTCATGTGTATGATCAATCGGGGAAGAAGCTCTGGGTCAAGATAAAATATGAGAGGTTGGGAGAATTCTGTGTTAGATGTGGTAAAATCACTCATGCTGAGAGAAGGTGTAAGAAGCCTAAGCGTCCAGATGAGGGGGTGGAAACGGATTCCATCTTCAGCTACGGCCCATGGATGAGGGCTAATGAGTACGTGGGGAAGATGCCAATGTTTTTTAAAAAATCGAACTACCGGTGGACAGCCAAAGCAGACTGGTGCTACTGAGAGCGGGGCGGCATGTTCATAGCCACCGACAACTGGAGTTGATGGAACCAACTTGGCACAGCAAGAGCCCATCATGTTGTGCCCGATTGACAATATTGCTGAAAATGTTGCGATAGTGCCACAGGCACATGGTGATGTGATCGGTTTTGCCAGGAAGAAACGGAAATCGAATTGCATTTTGGGTTCGGTGGAAGGACAGAGCATTGTGAGTGAGATTCACAAGGGATGGGTCAATTTGGTTGCAGAGCTAGCTGGAGAAATTGACCATCACTCTTCAGCGATCTCCTCTACAAAGAAACAGAGCTGGAAGAAGCTAGCTCGAAAAATGCAGAAGGTATACTAAATTACTGCGGATGATCTGAAATGGAGAAAGGACATAAAAAGGTGGGCTGAGGGTTTGCTGAGTGAGGGCGAGGAAGCGAAAGATTGTGGTAGGGAGGCTGGCGCGATGACTGGCACTCATACTTGGGACCAGGGGCGGATCCAGGAAATTTAGGTAGGGAGGGCCCAATTTATACACTTATTGGGCTTTTTTTATTTTTGCTGGGCTAAAGCAAAAAATAATTGCGGAAGCTGGGATCGAACCTTGAACGTGGTGTGTGAATTAGGGGGGGCCAAACCATTGAGCTAGCGCCTGATTTGTGAAAATTTACCATAAGTTTACATAAGAATTTTAATCTAGGGCGGGCCTGGGCCCTGCTTGCCCCCCCTATATCCGCCCCTGCTTGTGACAAATGATGGTTGTTGCTTGGAAGGAGAGGAGGCCTTTGGCTAGTCCTTTCCTCGTCTTTTGGTCACTTTCCTGTGAAGTGGTTTTGTGTTATTTTGGTGAAAACATTGGTGCCTACAAACTCTGCACTATTTTTTTGGCCTCCTTGTGAGGCAGGTAGAAACACCTCTGGTGGTGATTGCAGGAATGTGTGTGCCACTCCAGTTACGATTGAGGTTCTTTTCCCGAACTGGAGGTGGAAACATTCTGTCGAGAGATCCAATCCGGCTCCTCCAACTGACAACAAGCCTAGCATATTTGGCTGTTCGGAGTGTGAGAACACTCGGAAGGCTCAATTGGCACTAGCTAGTTCAAGACCTTCCAATCTCCCCAACCAGCACGGTCGACCCAGGAGCCGAATTAGATGTCTGCTGCAGATTGGATCAACCCTGGATGAAGGGCTGTATGATGTATTGGTTGTTGCCTACATTATTTTGTTTCTTAACAAGTTTGATGTAAACTTTGTATGGATGGTTTCCCAATTTATTTCTGTATTGAATAAAAACTTTATCTATTGGCAAAAAAAATGTCAATATATAAAACAATGGTTGAACTGCTAATGGTGCTGTACCCATGTGAGCCTGTACTACTAGCTAGCTATGTCGTTACATAGACATCAAAAGATGTTTTGTTGTTAGCTATTGTGCCACATAGATATCCCATGTTGTTTTTGACTTATTAGTATGCTACAAATCATGTTTTCTTAGATATCAAGACTACTGGGATAATTTTATTCCTTAACCTAATCAATTCAGAGATTCTTAACTAGGGCAATGAACGTAGAAAAAGCACGTCCAAGTGTCGCACTGAAAGAAAAAAAAAAAAAGATCAAACCTAAGCATTTAAGTATTATAAAAGTTGTTGACACATAATTAATTCGACAAATAAAGATTATTAGCCGCAAAGTAAAATGATTGTAACGCAAATAGGTCCCTTGTGTTTAAAGTTAAGCATAATATAGTCAAGCCTAACAAAAAAGCAGAGTTATTGGAAAAATATGATCCACCAGCCACTTAAATGTGTATCCACCTAGAAATTAAAAGCTCAACAAACCAATTCAATAAAGTGAGTGTGCATGGTTGTTTATGCCAAAAGCCCAAGCAAGCAATCATAACTAGTAGAACCAACAACAAACGTAATGAGTTGAGAAGGTTAATGATGCCCCTAAAGATAATTAAAAAGGCTCATTTTAGTTTTGAAATTGTGGGTCAAATCTGGGCCTCGAACTGAACTGATCATTAAACACAGCATGAGGAAATGATGGGCCTAAAAGTCAAAAACAAATTTAAAAATATTGGCATCGTCAAGTAACTCCAGTTACATGTAGACACCCCTACTAGGGAATAAAGTTTGTTTTCACAATTTTGTGATAAAAGTTTTTTTTCACAATTAATTATAACATAATTATTTTTGTGGGAAAATAAATCACACGATCATCGAAAAACTTTCTTGAAGATCATCATTCAAAGTAAGTTCTAGACAATATTTATGATTTGCAACCGAGTTCAGTGGTGCTAATTGCAAAAAAGATCATTTATATGAGGGAAAGAAAAATTTAGAAGTTTCGAAGAATTATTTTGTATTATTATTTATCCTAACTTTATTTACAGGTTTCGACAAAAAATCATAACAAAGATACTCCAAGTCCAACTAGTCGTTATATCACATGATGATCATAAATAGCTAGACCATACCAACATTGTCTGAGTTTTAGGAAACCTAGCATAATAATGCACTTAACTTTTTTCTTCTTATGTTTCCCTCTTGTGCACAGCGGTAAGTGAGTGCAATCTAAGCTGAATTCAGTGATAGTATCTAAAAGTAGAGGAGACGCACAATAAGATATAATAAACCAAGGGGAAAAAAAGCCCAATGGTTTCCGTTGGGCGAGGTCTCAGATTCGAGTCTTCATGTATGCAAAAAATTCTCATTGAGAGACTCACGTGAGTCTCTCAGATTCGAGTCTCATTCGAGGTCTCAGATTCGAGTCTTCATGTATGCAAAAAATTCTCATTGAGAGACTGACGCACCATATGAAACGCCCCGACCCGTATTTACCGTACACAGTAAACACGAGCCGGAACTGTGACAACCCAACCCAAAATGAAACCAGCATACAGTGTGAACCACAATAACTCGGGCTCGACAGCCCATAATAATAAACATCAATAATAATAAAACCGACCCAATGGCCAAATAATAGAAAAACTATGCACAGCGGAAGACTTTAAATAACTAACACTGTATGCGACACATGCAAACTATGGATCCGAGCCCTGTCCAAAGGATAACGCAGCAGCCTGTCTGGAATGCACCCAACCTGTACCAAAAGATAACTCATCCTACGGGATGAAAGCCCGCAGGTGAGGGGTGAGTCCGAAGTGCTCACGACAATGGAAAGACGATCAATATGAACACTAAAAATTACTCAAGTCCAAAAACAACAGCCAAACCAAAAGACTCGACCCAAAGTCGAAAAGACTCACATAAAATCAATTATCCAATTTTATCTTTCCGGGCCCCGTCACGGATAAGCTAGGGTCGTACCAGGTTATCAACCTGTTCCTGGTGCCAGATCAAAAGAACCCAGGGATAGACATCCCAAAAATAACAAACCGGGATAGACATCCCAAGAATAGACATGCTTATCACACGAACCCAGATCATGGCCACCACAAAACAGTCTCTAACCATCCGGTCGTACCGCTACTTACCACGTGACAATTATATCATCATCAAAACCAAACTCAGGGATCGACATCCCTAACCAAAATACCGAGGATCGACATCCTCATCACAATTCATTAATTATCCATTATTACTTAATCCAAAAGACACAGAAATTCGATACGGGGATAAACATCCCACAAATACCAAACAAGCACCGGGATAGACATCCCGAGCCAAAACACAACAATAGCACAACATCCAACAATGCAACAACACCAAACACAATAACCGAGTAAAAAGGCACATATTGAAGGAAATCCATCCTCACCTTGGCCGATTACTCAACTTCGAAAACTATGACCGGTCCGACGCCGGCTCCTCGGGAAACTGCCCGATATCCAAAAACCTATACAACAAAATCATACATACACATAAATGCACATAAGAGTATGTCATGATGCCAATATTACGAATTAATCCCATCCCGATTCATATCTCTTTTATTTTCATTTACCGAAAATATTTATCCATACGTATATCCGGATATAATTTCGGTACTATATTTTAATTAAAACTCTTTCAAAATATTTCCATTAAATAATTATAATTTCCAAAATAAGAATCATCATAATTTTCCAGAAAATAATAACCTATTTATAATTTTCAGAAAATATTTATATAGTATTTCTCTTTTTCCTAAATATACATAATAATATTTTCCAACACCAAAATATAATTAACTTCAATTTCCAAAATACCTATTCATATACTTATACCAAAATTATAATTTTCCAGACTAAATAATATATATATTAAATTTTCAGAAATTATTTTCA
>JAKUCV010007441.1:3007-134876 GCA_028386065.3 Turnera subulata | reverse complement strand
TGTTTACTTGGATTTGAAGGTTGAACTTTGAAATAGAAAGTAACATTAAAAAGAAACATAAATTAAACTGTAGCAAACTGTAATACAGCAAAAGTAACACAAGTAATTAGAGTTGTTGGTGTAAATACAGCAAACTGTAGCAAATATAGACATGCAAATTGAACGCAATATACACTGCAAAACACCTCAAAAGAAATGATACAAGTCTTACAACCAAGTCTCTCTTCCTTCGCCCTCTCTAATCTATTTGTTTGGCTGCAATGACAGAGACAGGGAGAGGGCAAAATGGAACCCATGTTCTATACTTCACCAGACATGCCACCAACCCACAGGAAAACCAGAAACAAAAATGAAGAGAAGCTCACCCGAAAACTAGTGTAAAATTAATTCAATTTTTCCCAACCAGCAATAAGCATTAGACATTGAACATTAAATACAGTGGAATGCTCAGTCTGTGAACGGATTGATCTTGAACCTGTAGAGAAGTTTCTTCTTCTTTGAGGTAGGATTATTAATTGTGAGCAATATTTTACCCAGCTCAGCAACCTTGAAGCTGCTAGACACCACTGGTTCATCAGTTGGGGACAACTTTGTGGGCTTCTGTATGATTATGGTATATGCACTTTTAGCATCTGGAACAAATTCGGCACCATAGCTCACTTCCCAGCCTACAACTCGCAGCTCCCAGACAAGCACACATTTCTGCAGTTTACTTAAACCAGGTTACTAATGGAAATAAAGCAAATCTTACATATATAAAAATAAAGACACAAGCATCCAATGCAATAGACAGCAACATTTATAGGTAAACTACGTTCAAAGGTTCAGGCAAATAGCATAATGTAATCAATGAATATAAAGAAATGTTCCAAAAGGAATTTGCTACCTCATAGATTATGATTTCCACAGTTTGCTTTGTCCCTGGTTTTACAGTTATCTCAGTGGCCGGATCATCAACTGTAAATTCTGGGTTACAATCACAGTAATCAACACTCAAGCCACCATACTGAATCGGCACTTGCTCAGCTGATACGTATCTGTATCATCCATCACAAAGTAATTTAGCAAATGCACATATGGAATACCAAATTGTTCAAATGGAACTAAAAAGAGACTTCATTAACTTGAAGAGCGTTTCTGGAGATCTCGGTGCCCCTGCAAATACAATTTTGCTTTTGGTTCTCTGTGTCATGAATGGACTGATCATTGTATAAAATGCAAGATACCACCATGGGACATTGATAAACACCTATATGAACCAAAAAGCAAAAGAATTTAGCCACAAACTATACACCAAACTCTCTAGTTACAAGTCAATTTAAAACTTTATCCAAGAATGCAAATTATTGAAACTACACCTGTTTAGCCACAAACTCTGGATAATTGTCCTGAAGCAACTGGAGAGCCTGCCTGGTAGCCAACCTAAGCTCTCTCTTTGCTGGTCCTGGAGAATTCTTGAGGTCATTAACCTGAAAGATAGTGTTGATACCACCGGGGCTGAAATCAAGCTTCCTAATGCTCCTCTCCAAGAACTGGATACGCCACCTAAGAAACTTCATCCTCCTCTCCTCATCAGCAAACGCCTTCTGATACAACTCCTTATTCTGAAACTCCCCATAGACATTGTAACACACGGGATGCCCTTCCCTATCATGACCATGCATAAACACAACCTTCTCCAAATCATCACCCAGATCTTCATCCACAAGCTCATCGATCTTAAACTGTTTCCTCCACCGGATTGTGCTCTTGATCATGATAAATGCATCCTTAACCTTGAAATCCCTGGCCCTCAAGAACTTCAACAGAATCACATCACTCCTATCATCTTTAAGCAGTGGGATCCCCCATATACTCACTTCCTCTGGTAAAGAAGTAGTCTTTGGCTCTTCTTTCACGGCTTCTTTCGATTCCTCTTGTGGGGTTTCTTTCAAGGTGGATTCTTGTGGCTGTGGTGGCTTAAGCTCAGTGCTAACATCAGATTCTGACACGGGTGGTTCACTTTTTGGCGGAGTATCAGAGGCAACAGCTGGAGTTTGTTCAGTAACACTCACTTTCTCCCCTTCCTTCGCCGCCGCCGCCGCCGCGGCTGGTGGTGGTGGAGAGCTGAACTGATTAGTATTGAGAGCTTCTTGAACCAACTGCCTCAGCTCATCCAAAGCTTTCTTCTCCGAATCAGAGAGATCAGCCACTATGTTACTCTCTTCTTTAAACGAAACCATACTGATTGGACCCTTCTCCTTTGGCACCTCCACTTGCTTCTTCTCCTCCTTCCCAGCAGTAGTAGTAGCCTCAATCACAACAACCTCTTCTTGGGTAGCCACCGTTTTCTCCACCTCCGCAGTTTCCTCCTTCACCGCAGCCGGTGGCACTTCCGGCGAGGAGGGTTCCTCTTTCTCCATCATCGCCGCCAGTGACTTGGACTCATGTTGTGCTGCTTCTGCTGCTGCTGGTGGCGGTGGCTCTTCTTTCTCCACTGTTTCTGCTGTTGCCGGAGCAGCAGCAGCTGGTAAATCTTGATCTTGTTTCTCTGTATCTGGTTTTGGAGGTGGCGGTGCTTGTTCTACAGGTGGTGGTGGAGTTGGGTTGGGAGATTCTGCAGACATCTTTTCTTTTCTTCTTTTTTCCTTATTTTGAGGTTACACAGAGAGTGTAGTGACAGAGTGTGTACTAGAGAGTAAAGTGAAGCGGTGGAAGTGGAAGTGAAGTGAGGAAGATATGAAAGCAAAAGGGGTTTGGTCTTTGTTGTGTTTTGTAATCTGAGCTCTGTGTAATAAACAACTCATCAAACCAAATGTAAACTACAAACTACTGACTATGTTTATGTGCTTGAGGGGAAAATAGGTCACGCGGCCATGAGTAGTATTGACTGCTGTTTTTTTTTAATATATTTTTCTTCTTCTTCTTCTGTTCTTTTACTACAACAAACATTGTTGTCATATTCTGTACTTTGTAGACGTTATAACTTTGGACCAGAATTATCTGGAATCCTATGCTAAAAGTTGCTGTTATGGTTGCAAGTTTATTAATATACAAATGGGTAGTTCATGGCTTCTTGCAGTCAAATCTCTTTACCTGTTATGATCAAAAAAAAAAAAAATCTCTTTACCTGTTTTTTTTTTCTTTTTTCCCTTCATGTGAGACCAAAACATTGGTTTGGATTGGAATGTATCCATCCATAAGTTTTGTTTATTGTTACCCCTTAGCCCTTAGCGGTGGTTTGGATCTCTGTTTTGTCCTCCTGTCTTAATATTTTAGCCAGATGCCAGATCTAGAGAGTGTGACTGGGATGTTTAGGCTAATAAAAAGAGAAATGTTTTGATACTTTCACCTATTTCAGTCATACATGATAAAATCCTTTTTTTTATGTGGTCCAAAACTAATATTTCGAACCCACTCATTTATTTTGGCAATCACCAAGTAATTATAAGCTAGCTCTTTTTTTTGTCGATATAAGTAGTTTCCATATTTTTTGGTTGATGATGTAGATATTACATGTGTGGAGAGTTAATGTGGAAAAATGTTATAGTCATAGATGGACTGACATATGTTTGAAAAATATGTTTCTTTTCCGTTCTTGCTTGCTAGTGGCAAGTAAACTAACCTCTACCCAGGCTTCATTACTTTTTACTCCTTGTACTTTCGGTCAAATTAGGATCACCCCTTGAAAAAAACTGGAATTCGACCCCGTTAACTTTTGAATTTTGCATTTTACCCCCTCTCCGTTAGGATTTTTACATTGGTGTTAGTTGAGTTAACGGAATGCACGGATGATCGACACGTGGCAAGATCATTACCGTTCGATTCTTTTTTATTTTAATTTTTAGAAAAAATTATAAAAATGGAAAAAAGACAAACCATTTAATGATTATTATGTTTTTAAAGCAAAAAAAAGGAAAAAAATATTTATATCATAGGAAAAGAAAAAATAAGAAAGAAATCACTTTGTTTGATAAAATTTATTTTTCTGTTATTTTATTTTTAAAGAAAAATGGAAAAAACTTTATGAAAAAGAGAAAAAGAAAAAATAAATATAAAATTATTCTTTGGGTTTCTAAAATTTCATAAAAATGAAATTTCTAGTTAAAAAATAGACTCAATAATTTGTTAAAAAATAAAAAAGACGAAAAAAACTGAAGCGCCCCGACCCGTATTTACCGTACAGGGTAAACACGTGCCAGAACTGTTCTTATTACAGTAGCAGACTGTACACAACAATGTAAAATATAATACAAAGCAATCCCAAATACAACATCCGTCACCCGATCCCGGGGACCATTATTACAGTCATTACACTCCAATCTAACCAACAGCAGAGGATATAGGATACAACAACAAACATAATACGGCAACAACAGCAGCAGAAAATATCCTCAACAGCAATAACACAATAGAAAGACAAGCAGCGGAAGACTTAGAATGAGATGCAGCGGAGGTATGAATCCGGAGTCTGGTGGAGTACAAACAGCAGCTGGCCGAACCACGTACCTGTACTACGAGCAACTCATCCTACGGGATGAAACTCCGCAAGCGAGGGGTGAGTCTGAAGTGCTCACCGACAGGCAACACAATACTTTCGAAGTAAAATTCCAGCAAAAGACATAACAGAGAAGCAACCAGAACATAACTGAGCCAAGACCAAAAGAATATTTATTAATACCAATTTTATCTTTTGAGGCCCTGTCACTGGACAAGCTAGGGTCGTACCTGTTATTAACATGTTCCGGGTGCTAGATCAATCCAAGAGAACCCAGGGATCGACATCCCAAAAATATAGATCCCAGGGATAGACATCCCAAAAATATAATCACGGGATAGACATCCCAAGCATAGACATGCTTATCACAAGTAACCCAGATCATAGCCTGAAGCGCCCCGACCCGTATTTACCGTAGTACAGTAAACACGTGCCAAAACTATTCTTATTGATAGAACAGACAGTACATCATAGTCAAAATACTACACAGTAAATCCAAATACATCATAAACATCATCCGTCTCCCATATACGGAAACTATTATTCAACCCAAACACAGTGCTCAACAGCAGCGGCAGATAGTATCAGTAATATACATATCATAGGAAAACAGCAACACAGCATCATACAGCAGTGAAATTATAAAACAGCATTATATGCAATGGACAGCAGCGGAAGACTTATGCACATGCAACGGAGGTATGGATCCGGAGTCAGGTGGAGAAGAAAGCAGCAGCCATCGAACGTCGTACCTGAACTACGGAAACAACTTATCCTACGGGATGAAACCCCGCAGGCGAGGGGTGAGTCCGAAGTGCTCACCGACGAAGGATAAACAGTGATATGCAGGCAACCGTAATACTTAAAAGCAATCACAGACAGGCAACAACATATCTCAACAACTGAGCCAAGGCCAAAAGAATGCTTAATTATTATTACCAATTTTATCTTCCGGGCCCCCGTCACTGGACAAGCTAGGGTCGTACCTGGTTATTAATTAATTCTGGATACTAGGTCAAGAACCAATCCACATATCAGATCAACCGGATATTCGGCATATCCGAGCCACTGGGTATTCGGTATACCCCAACCTCAGGCGACGTCATGCCAACCAGATATTCGGCATATCTGAGCCTCTGCGGATATTCGGCATATCCGAGCCACCGCGGATATTCGGCATATCCGAGCCACTGGGTATTTGGTATACCCTAACCACAGGCATGACGGACCAATCAAACCAAGTAACCGACCATAGTATCCCAAAATTAATTTTCAAACCATCGGGTCGTACCACTACTTTCCACATGACAATTATACCAACATCTCAAATCATTTCCAGTTTCAATTCCAATTCCTTTTCCTCAATTTCCACAGTCAATAGTTCAACATCAATCTCAGCATAATATCCACAGAGTCTATATCACAGTCCAAAAGCAACAATAATAACCACAACAGTCAATCAGCAAACAATCAACAATTCAGCAGTTCAATCGAACAACAAAGCACACAAAGTATTACAGGCAACATAACAAGGGTTATCCATCCTCACCTTAGCCGATATCAATTATGGAATTGTCCAGCAAGTTCCAAGTTCGGTTCCTCAGCAAATTGCTCGTTATCAACTCCTATATCATTCAATAATATGCACATATAAGATGGTATGCAAATGTTATGCTAATACTGTATACCGTAAATTAAATATAAACTCGGCTCGGTTACCTTCCCGGATTATTTCTCCATTATTATCATCATTCACCATTTATTTCAAGTGTTAAAATACTATTCTATACTCATACCTATACCCGGGTACTATTTCGGTATTTTACTACCTTGATAATACCCTTTCCAAAATTTATTTCCTAGGTATGTACTTTCCAAAATATTACTTCTACAAATTACTATTTTCTTTCCATATACCATATAATATTTTCTAAAATTGTTCCTCGAAATATTTATTTTCCATACCAATATATATATTTTTCCCCATCTCATTTTTATTTTCTTCCATTTTATTTTTCCTCCCAGATTTCATTTTCTTTTTTTTTTTTTTACTAAATCGGACTGGGCCCCAGAACCCAAGCCCAGACTCAAGGCCCAAGCCCAGGCCAGCTAGAACCCATCAGCTCAGGCCAGGCCCGCGCATAGGCCCAGGCGTGTTAGCCCAGACCACGAGCCCAAGGCTCAGGTCACGTTCCACAGACCCAAATCACATCCAGGCGCGGGTCAACCCATACCCACGTTCCCGGGTCGGACCTCCTCATTCGGGTATGCTCACCTTGCCTTGCAGAGGTGGCGGCGTGGCGAGACGGGCTGCTTGGTGAGGCGACGACGGCGTGAGGCACGGCGACCGCGAGCAGGATGGCGCGGTGACGAGGCTGGAGTGGTGTACGACGAGGAGGCGACTGGAGGGAGGGGATGGCAGCTTCGTCGGTTCGTAGACGGCGAGGAAGGACGGGTTGGTCGTAGCGCCGGCTTGCTGCGACAGGAAGGAAGGAAGGCGGTGTTCACGGTGGTGGCTTCAGGTGGCTGCGACGAGGAAGAGGAGAGGCGCCTGAAGGTAGCTCGGCCGGCAGCGGGTGGTTGGCCGGTGTG
Organism: Turnera subulata; assembly: GCA_028386065.3. Lineage (NCBI taxonomy): Eukaryota > Viridiplantae > Streptophyta > Magnoliopsida > Malpighiales > Passifloraceae > Turnera > Turnera subulata. The sequence goes on along the minus strand of JAKUCV010007441.1, from coordinate 127,807 downwards.
GTGGAAGAAGAGAAAAGAAAAAAAAAAGAATGGGGAAGGAGGTGGCTTTTGCAAAACGATAACGTTTTGCTGATTTGTGTGTGTGTTGTGTTTTTTTCTTTTTTTTTTCCTTTCTTTTGTTTCACTGGTTTGTGAATTTGCAGGGAACAGGAGTAGAAAAGCAAGGAGAGGGAGAGATGGTGAAGTTGGTGATGGCGTGCATAGGGTGGCAGATGAAGAATAATTTAAAAGCAGCAAAATTATTGATAAGTCACAGGCTGAATAGGAATTGACGGCTGAATAATTGAACTTCAATTATGCAGTTACTATGCTGCATGTGAAGTGTGACCCACCTGGACCAGAAAATATCCGGTATACCCACTTATCTTATTTTTGGTCCGATAATTCGAGAATAACCCCGGCTTTTCCGAAGATTCCCGGACCCGGAAAAATCCCAACTTGGTCCGTAAAATCCGCAGAAAAATCCCGGTCGTAGGACTATGCTCGGTTTCGGATTCCAATACTCAATTTACCATAATTTAATTACCCAAGATTAAAAATCATTGGTAAATTACTGTACATTAACTTAAACAGTCCCGGTAAAAATGAAATTTTTACCTGGGTTGTTACATAGCCACCACAAAACAGTCTCTAACCATCTAGTCGTACCACTACTTTCCTAGCGACAAATAAGTCGTCAACACAACTTCCAATTACCCAATTATCTCATCATATCAGTATGTCCACAATCAACAACCACAGCAATGAAACCACAATCAAACTCAATTGGCTCAGCAGTTCAATCAGGCAAAATAATCACAGAAAAACAAACACAGTATCATGTGCAACATATCAAAGGTTATCCATCCTCACCTTAGCCGATTTCCCCTACTCCTGAAAGTCCTCAAATTGTCCCGGCACTGGTTCCTCGGGATACTGCTCGTTATCAGCTCCTAAATAGCAAACAATAGCATATACTCACATAAGATGCACATAAATGCAAATGATGCTATACCGTAAAAATAAAACTAAACTGGTTCGTGTACGTCCCGGTGAAACCCTGTTATCATCATCATTCACCATTTATTTTTCATGTGTCAAAATACCATACTATACTTATACCCGGTTATTATTCCGGCATATACTTTGATAATACCCTTTCCAAAATATTTCCATGCGTATTTATATTCTTTTCTAAAAAAAAGTATTTATCATATAACTTTTTTATCAAAGGATATAAATCTTATTATAATTACGTTGTTTCCCAAAATAATATTGTGTCAAAGTACTTATTTCATTTATCCTCACAAATATAATCCTATACCATGTATATACTTTTTTGCCGTATTTTCCAAAAATATACTTATCATAAAATATTTCCTCAAATGCTAACGTACGTTTATATCTTTTCCTAAAAGGAATTATTATAACGTATTTCAAAGGTATTTATCATATAATATTTTCCGGTAAAACATTTACATCCTATATATCCTTAAGAGAATTTACCACAATTTAATAATTATGTTATAATTATCATATGAAAGTAATTATTTCTTTTATTCCACAAAATATAACCATATACTACTTTTTTATTATTTCCAGAAAAATTATATATGTAATATGTATATTTTTATAATTCCAAAATTATATATATATATATACATTTATTTTTCTCTTTTTTTTAAATTAATTCGGACTGGGCCTGAATAATATTGTCCAGCTCATGTCCAGAAACCCAGCCCCAAACCAGGCCCAAAGCGCAAGCCCAGCATGCTTAAACCCAACCCTAGCCCAAATCAAACCTAACCCAACCCACACATCTCAGCCCAGGTACCAGGCGCGAGTCAACCCNGGGGGGGGGGGGGGGGGGGGGGGGGTTGCAGACGGCGGTGGCGCGAGATGTGGCTCGCGGAAGGGACGGAGCGACGGCAGTAGGTGGGTCGTGGCGGCGTCGATGTGTGGACAAAGGGGTCGGCGACGTTGCTGCTGCAAGTGGTGGCGCGTGGAGACTCGTGACTCGACTGTCACACGTAGGAGGACAAAAGCGGCGATGGCGACGCAACAAGAAGGATGGCGCGACGGGACTGCAGGTGGTCTCCAGTGGCGGTGTAGCGAGGCGAGGGCGTCGATGGCGGCGTCGGCGTGGAGAGGAAGAAGAGGCTCGTCGTGGCTTTGGTGGGTCGTCTCACTGGTCGTGTCGGCGACAGCGACGAAAGCTGCAGGGGGCGGTACGCAGGCGGGCGAGGGAGAAAGGAAAGGAAGGAGGAGAGGGAGGCGGCGCGGAGGGATGGTGGCGCGCGCGGGTGGCTCGGGTCACGGTGGTGTTTGTGTGTTGTTTTGTTTTCTTTCTTTTTTTAGGTAGTATGCAGGAGGTGATGTAGGGATACTGGGCAGGGTCGTTTGCAGAGAAAATGTAGGTGATGGTCTTTTTGCAGGTGAGGGCAGTGGTGGAGGAAAAATGCGGAAAGGATAAAGCAGGCATGGCACGGCATCACAGACAAAATTTCACAAGCGCACAAGAAACAAATCACGAACTGCACAGGGAAGAGGCGGTTGTGTGACTCAATCATGCAGTCGTGTTCCGTCCGGACCAGAAAATAACTGTAATGCCCCCTTGACTTAATTTCTGGCCCGATAATTTGAGGTTAAACCTGACTTTTCTTAAGATTCTTGGACCCGAAAAATGCCAACTCTGGTCCGAAAAATCTGCAGAAAAAACGGGAACGTGGGGGTAAGGGTCGGTTTTCAGAATCCAATGTATAATTTACCCTGAAATAATTACCCAAGATTAATTTCATAAGGTAAATTACTGTACAAAGCTTTTTACAGTCCCGGTAAAAACATAAATTTTACCCGGGCTGTTACAGTCTACCCCCCTTAAAAGAATTTTGTCCTCAAAATTCATTCCTATTATGTGAAGAGATGTGGATACTGGGACCGCATGTGTTCTTCAACTTCCCTTGTAGACTCGTTAGCAGAATGCTTACTCCACTTGACCTTGACCATAAGAATGGTACGGTTCCACAACTGTCGAACTTCCCGAGCAAGAATCTGCTCCGGCACTTCTGTGTAGGTAAGATCCTCTGCTACCTCAACATCTACTGGAGCTACAATGTGACTAGGATCCGATCGATATCTCCTCAGCATAGAGACATAGAACACGTCATGAATACGTGATAGCTCATCAGGTAAGGACAACCTGTAAGCTAGTGGTCCAATTCTCTCCACGATCTCACAGGGTCCAATATACCTTGGGCTCAGCATCCCTCTCTTGCCGAACCTAATTACACCCTTCCAAGGTGCTACTCTGAGGAAAACCTTCTCACCAACATTGTACTCCATCTCACGTTGGTGTTTGTCGGCATAGCTCCTCTGCCGATCTTGAGCAGCTCTCAAGCACTGTCTCACCGTCTGGATCTTGTCCACTGTCTGTTGGACTAATTCTGGTCCAACGATCAGTCTCATACCTTCTTCATTCTAACATACTGGACTTCTACACTTCCTTCCATAGAGAGCCTCAAAAGGTGGCACACTAATGCTGGAATGGTAGCCATTGTTATATGCAAACTCTGCTAAGGGTAGATACTTATCCCAACTCCCACTGAAGTTAAGTGCACAAGCCCTTAACATATCCTCCAGTGTCTGTATAGTCCTCTCAGACTGTCCATCTGTCTGAGGATGAAAAGTAGTGCTGAAGCTCAACTTAGTCCCTAGCGCTGCTTGTAAGCTCTTCCAAAAATGTGATGTGAACCTCGGTCCTGTCTGAGACTATAGACTTTGGAATCCCATGCAGTCTCACAACCTCAGCAACATACTTACCCACCAATGTGTCTATGGTATCAGTTTGGCGAATAGGTAGAAAATTAGCCGATTTTGTTAATCGATCAACAATGACCCAAATAGCATCATACTGCCTCCGAGACATCGGTAAACCAATCACAAAATCCATAGTGATCATCTCCCACTTCCACTCTGGCACTGTCAAAGATCTCAACTTTCTTGCTGGAGTTTGATGCTCAGCTTTCACTTACTGGCAAGAAAGACATCTTGCAACATACTCAGCTACATCCTTCTTCATATGAGGCCACCAAAAATGGCTCTTCAGGTTCTGATACATCTTGGTGCTTCCAGGATGCATCGCATATGGCGTCATATGACCTTCTTTCAGGATCTGACTACGTAGATTACTGACATTGGGTACACATACCCATTTCCCAATCATCAGTGCTCAATCATCAGCTATACGGAACTTGTCCTCTTTTCCACTTCTTACTCCTTCTTTTAGCTTGACCAGGTCGGGATCTCCATCTTGCAACTCCACTATCCATCCTCTTAGGTTAGACTTGACACTCATGTTTGCCAGCAAAGCTCCTGTATCTTCTACTGTCAAGCCAACTCCCAGCTTCTTTAACTCGATAAGTGAGAACATCGAGTAACTAGTGGAAGTATCCTCTGATTGTCTCCGGCTCAAGGCATCAGCTACCATATTAGCCTTTCCTGGATGATACTCGATAGTACAGTCATAATCATTAAGTAACTCAACCCAACATCTCTGTTGTAGGTTAAGCTCCTTCTGAGTCATGATGTACTTAAGACTCTTGTGATTAGTGAAAATCCGACACTTCTCTCTAAATAAGTAGTGTCTCCAAATCTTCAAAGCCAAAATCACAGCTGCCATCTCAAGATCATGCGTCGGATAATTCTTCTCATGAGTCCTCAACTGCCTAGAGGCGTAGGCAATCACCCGTCCTTCTTGCATCAGCACGGCTCCTAGACCAAGTCCCGATGCATCATAAAACAACACATACTCAACATCAGGCTTCGGTACTGTCAGAACCGGTGCCGTGGTCAGCTTCCTTTTAAGCTCCTCAAAACTCTTCTGACATTCCGGGCTCCAAACAAATACCTGTTCCTTCCTCAATAGCTTGGTCATGGGACTAGCTAATAAGGAAAAACCTTTAATGAACCTCCGACAGTATCCTGCAAGTCCAAGAAAACTTCTGACTTCGGATACATTCTTAGGTGGTTCTCATTCCAACACGGCCTTTACTTTGGCAGGGTCAACCTTTATTCCATTCCCGCCTACCACATGTCCAAGGAAAGAAACTTCTCCAAGCCAAAATTCACACTTGCTGAATTTGGCATACAGCTGCTTCTCCCGTAACCTCTGTAGCACTATCCTCAAATGCTCTTCATGTTCCTCCTTGCTCTTCGAGTAAATAAGGATATCATCGATGAAGACCATAACAAACTTATCCAGAAACTCATTCAAGACCAAGTGCATCAAGCACATGAACACTACTGGTGCATTGGTCAATCCAAATGGTACCACTGTGAACTCGAAATGACCATACCGTATGCGGAAGGCAGTCTTCGGTATGTCCTTCTCTGCAATCTTGATCTGATGATACCCAGACCGAAGATCAATCTTGGAAAACACAGTGGCTCCTTGCAACTGGTCGAACAAGTCATCAATCCTAGGGAACGGGTACTTGTTCTTAATTGTCACCTTGTTCAGCTGGCAGTAATCTACACACATCCGCAAGCTACCATCCTTCTTCTTGACAAACAGAACTGGTACACCCCATGGTGAGGTACTGGGTCTGATAAAACCCTTTTCTAACAGCTTATCCAACTGCTTCTTCAGCTCCTGAAGCTCTGTTGGTGCCATCCTGTATGGAGCCACCGATATGGGTGTGACTCCTGGCATCAGGTTGATGGTATACTCAACCTCTCTGTCGGGTGGCAAACTTGGCAAATCATCTGGGAAGACATCAAGGAACTCTTTCACCACAAATATATCTCCCGGGGTAGGATCCTGTGTATCTTCACTTGTGATGTGGTTCAACAAAACATCCGGGCTATGCGGCTTCACTCCAAATTTCTGCATAGCAAAGATGCTACACGTAGCAGCAGCTCTCCTAATACCGGTTACCAAAACTTGTCGTCCACCATCGGAAGTCAACAACACTTCCTTGGTCCGACAGTTCACCAGGGCATTATACCTTGACAACCAATCCATCCCTAGGATTATGTTGAATCCCCCCATGTTCATCACAACCAAACGAGCTAAGAAAACCTCGTCATTATACGAAAGGAGAACATCCTTGCACACTTGTGTTAATCTCACCACTATGCCCGCGGGTAACCTAACCCTCAACGGACATGCTAAACTCTCTTCCTTACAACTATGTTGTGTAGCAAAACTCTGAGCGATAAAAGAATGTGTGGCACCAAGATCAATCAAAGTGTATGTAATACTACCGAAAGCTGTAAAGGTACCTGCAATAACATCAGCATTCTCTGGATCATCCTCAGCCGTGATCACAAATGCCCTCCGAGCGGTTGCACTCTGGTTCATAGCTGACTGTGTCAGAGTAGAAGCAGCTCCTCGTCCACAGCCTCGGCTAACTCCAGAACCATTTGGTACGCTGGCTACTGATGCTTGTACAGTGTGAGTAGGAATAGCAACTCTAGATCTTCCCAACCTAGGACAGGAACTCCGGTAATGCCCAACTTCATTGCACTCAAAGCACCTCACCTTAGTTAGATGAGGTCTAGGGCGAGTGTCTCCAAATGAAGTCCCTCCAGACTGGGGCCATAAACTCCCACGATTGTTGTTGTAGCTGTTGCTCTTTCCTCGACCCTGAGATACTGGCGTGGATTGAGTCTGTCCATACCCTGACCTGTTACCGGTGCTCTGGAACTTCTTGCTCTGATTCCCAACAATCTGTGCAGATTTCCTCTTCCGAACTTCTTACATCTCTCTCTCTCGTTCCCTATCCAGATAACTTCTGCACGAAGAGCATCTGCAAGCATATCCTGGTATGTCTCATAAACTTTGCATCCCATGACTGTTTGGATGCAGGATCGCAAACCATCCCAGAAGCGCTTGCATCTGGCCTCTAGTGTGGACACATATTCTGATGCATAGATGGATAAGCAATCAAACTGGATCTCATAGTCGTTCACCGACTGTCCAATTCGCTATCGCAGACTCAGGAATTCTCGCTTGAGTTGGTCCTGGTAAACATCTGTGACAAACTTCCTTCGGAACATCTCAGTGAACTGTGCCCAAGGCATGGTGACTAGTTTCACCATGTCACGTGTTACTGAATCCCACCAGTCTACAGCAACATTGCGGAATATGGATGCAACATACCTAGCCCACCTATCATCTGTGCATCTCAGATTCAGCATCACTCGGTGAGCTTGTCGAAGCCATTCGTCAACTGCTTGTGGGTTAGTAACCCCTGTGAAGGCATCAAGACCTAGCTTAGACAGCTTAGTGTAAACAGGGTCCTCAATAGGTCCTTGATTTTCCTGTTCACGAGCTTCTCTGGCCTCCAAACGGGCATCCCTAGCGTCCTGACGCTGTAAGATCTGCGCCATGGTATGCATCATCTGTGTGGTGTCTGCTGGTACTACCGCGGGTACTTGTCCACCCACTACTGGTTGCGGCTGATCGACTGATACTTGGTCATCTTCCAAACGCTGCTCAGCATGCTGGTTTCCTCCCACCGGATCCATTCGTACCTATATGAGAATATATGCATGCGTGTTATGCCAAGAGAATGACCAGACTATGCACATATAGGCAACAAAGAAGCACATTTATCACCCTAAGGACCTACTGCCTAGGGGTGAGCAGCTGACCCGGACTGACCGAAAAGACCGGTGTTCGAACCGGATGATTTTTGGTTAGACCACTGACCGAACCAAATTAAGAATTTTGGATTGGTTCGATCAGGACCGAATAAGCTTTTAATTTTGGTTTGGGCAGGCTGGGCGAATTCTGGTCTGACCGAAAAACCAATCGGTCTTCTCGAGTAAACGAACAAAACCCCCCAATCCAACCCAAACCAACCAACCCTTACTAACTTATTTTATTAGTACTATTACTAACCGGCTAAATCTAAAAGTAAATAAAACGTAAAGGATAAAATTTAAAGAACTAAGAAAAGAAAGAAGCAGCAAAACACACGCCACAAACACAAATCGCGACTGCCTCTCTCTTCTCTAACCCTAACACACAAAAAATCCCCAATTCCATCCCCATCGAACTCTCTCTCTCTTTTTCTATCACAGTTCAATTGCAATGACGACCTCAGTGCCTGACTGCGAGTGCAACGGTGACTCGGCAGCGACCCCGATGGCTTCTCCTTCCTGTTTGTCTACGAGTGCGACGGGAAGCAGCCGACCCAAGCATCGATTTGTTTCGGTACTTTCTCTCTTGCTCCGTTTTTCTCTTCCTCCTTCTCTGCATGTCTGCTTTTTGTCTCCCTCTGTTCGCGACTACCTCTCTCACGCTCGCGACCTTCACACAGGCATCCTGCCACCGCCCTCCCCCTTCTTCTTCTTCTCCCATCCCCCGACCTCCCCTTCCTTGTAATTCTTCTGGCTTCCACTGATTTAACAACCCTTGCTCAATTTTAAAAAATCCCCAAATTAATCTTTCGAAACCCTAATTCTTCAAAGGACAATTAACCCTTAATGTGACTTTAATTCATCGAATCCGTGTTAACCCTCTTGCTTTTTGTTTATGTTTAACACCTAACGACGGCTCATTTGATTCTTTAAATTTCCAGCATGTGCAGTAAGGCATCTCCTAGTCAACGTAAAGCAAAACAGAGAGCTAGAATCGAGCTGTCCCTTATGATTCATGTGAAATCAGGAAGGGAATATAATTGGAAGATATGAAATATGAAGTGTTGAATTCAAATGTTAGTTTTAGAGAATGGAGTTTGGACTTTGGGCAAAATTTTTATTGCCAAACAATTTGCATATTTTGGTGATGTATTTGAATTTGGATAAGCTGATGTACTTGAAGTTTCATGCTTTACATATGGAACTCGATGTAATTTAAATTTGAAGTCAGCTTAGTAATTTCAATTTGGAATTTTTAATTTTTTGTCTTTTGACTTGTGTTAGTCGGACAATTCGGACTGACCGATGTTCGGACCGAAATATTTCGGTCAATTCGATCTTCGGTCAATTTGGGTTCGAACATTGGTTCGAACACCCTCCACAGAAATTCGGTCTGACCAAAAACCGGATCGAATAAGGCTGACCAAACCAAATAGACCGGATGCTCTCCCCTACTACTGCCTACTCCGCTACCAAACTGAAGCGCCCCGACCCGTATTTACCGTACAGGGTAAACACGTGCCAGAACTGTTCTTATTACAGTAGCAGACAGTACACACAATGTAAAATATAATACAAAGCAATCCCAAATACAACATCCGTCACCCGATCCCGGGGACCATTATTACAGTCATTACACTCCAATCTAACCAACAGCAGAGGATATAGGATACAACAACAAACATAATACGGCAACAACAGCAGCAGAAAATATCCTCAACAGCAATAACACAATAGAAAGACAAGCAGCGGAAGACTTAGAATGAGATGCAGCGGAGGTATGAATCCGGAGTCTGGTGGAGTACAAACAGCAGCTGGCCGAACCACGTACCTGTACTACGAGCAACTCACCCTACGGGATGAAACTCCGCAGGCGAGGGGTGAGTCCGAAGTGCTCACCGGCAGGCAACACAATACTTTCGAAGTAAAATTCCAGCAAAAGACATAACAGAGAAGCAACCAGAACATAACTGAGCCAAGACCAAAAGAATATTTATTAATACCCATTTTATCTTTTGGGGCCCTGTCACTGGACAAGCTTGGGTCGTACCTGTTATTAACATGTTCTGGGTGCTAGATCAATCCAAGAGAACCCAGGGATCGACATCCCAAAAATATAGATCCCAGGGATAGACATCCCAAAAATATAATCACGGGATAGACATCCCAAGCATAGACATGCTTATCACAAGTAACCCAGATCATAGCCACCACAAAACAGTCTCTAACCATCTAGTCGTACCACTACTTTCCTAGTGACAAATAAGTCGTCAACACAACTTCTAATTACCCAATTATCTCATCATATCAGTATGTCCACAATCAACAATCATAGCAATGATACCACAATCAAACTCAATTGGCTCAGCAGTTCAATCAGGCAAAATAATCACAGAAAAACAAACACAGTATCATGTGCAACATATCAAAGGTTATCCATCCTCACCTTAGCCGATTTCCCCTACTCCTGAAAGTCCTCAAATTGTCCCAGCACTGGTTCCTCGGGATACTGCTCGTTATCAGCTCCTAAATAGAAAACAATAGCATATACTCACATAAGATGCACATAAATGCAAATGATGCTATACCGTAAAAATAAAACTAAACTGGTTCGTGTACGTCCTGGTGAAACCCCATTATCATCATCATTCACCATTTATTTTTCATGTGTCAAAATACCATACTATACTTATACCCGGTTATTATTCCGGCATATACTTTGATAATACCCTTTCCAAAATATTACCATGCATATTTATATTCTTTTCTAAAAAAAAGTATTTATCATATAACATTTTTATCAAAGGATATAAATCTTATTATAATTACGTTGTTTCCCAAAATAATATTGTGTCAAAGTACTTATTTCATTTATCCTCACAAATATAATCCTATACCATGTATATACTTTTTTGCCGTATTTTCTAAAAATATACTTATCATAAAATATTTCCTCAAATGCTAACGTATGTATATATCTTTTCCTAAAAGTAATTATTATAACGTATTTCAAAGGTATTTATCATATAATATTTTCCGGTAAAACATTTACATCCTATATATCCTTAAGAGAATTTACCATAATTTAATAATTATGTTATAATTCTCATATGAAAGTAATTATTTCTTTTATTCTACAAAATATAACCATATACTACTTTTTTCATTATTTCCTGAAAAATTATATCTGTAATATGTATATTTTTATAATTCCAGAATTATATATATATACACATTTATTTTTCTCTTTTTTTAAAATTAATTCAGACTGGGCCTGAATAATACTGTCCAGCCCATGTCCAGAAACCCAGCCCCAAACCAGGCCTAAAGCGCAAGCCCAGCATGCTTAAACCCAACCCTAGCCCAAATCAAACCTAACCCAACCCACACATCTCAGCCCAGGTACCAGGCGCGGGTCAACCCGGCCCGTGACCCATATCCGGGTCATCTTTTCCCAAGCTCACCTCGGGGGGAGGGGGGGTTGCAGACGGCGGTGGCGCGAGATGTGGCTCGCGGCAGGGACGGAGCGACGGCAGTAGGTGGGTCATGGCGGCGTCGATGTGTGGACAAAGAGGCCGGCGACGTTGCTGCTGCAGGTGGCGGCGCGTGGAGACTCGTGACTCGACTGTCACACGTAGGAGGACACGGCGGCGATGGCGACGCAGCAAGAAGGATGGCGCGACGCGACTGCAGGTGGTCTCCGGTGGCGGTGGAGCGAGGCGAGGGCGTCGATGGCTGCGTCGGCGTGGAGAGGAAGAAGAGGCTCGTCGTGGATTTGGTGGGTCGTCTCGCTGGTCGTGTCGGCGACGGCGACGAAAGCTGCAGGGGGCGGTATGCAGGCGGGCGAGGGAGAAAGGAAAGGAAGGAGGAGAGGGAGGCGGCGCGGAGGGATGGTGGCGCGCGCGGGTGGCTCGGGTCACGGTGGTGTTTGTGTGTTGTTTTGTTTTCTTTTTTTTTTAGGTAGTATGCAGGAGGTGATGTAGGGATACTGGGCAGGGTCGTTTGCAGAGAAAATGCAGGTGATGGTCTTTTTGCAGGTGAAGCAGTGGTGGAGGAAAAAGGCAGAAAGGATAAAGCAGGCATGGCACGACATCACAGACAAAATTTCACAAGCGCACAGGAAACAAATCACGAGTTGCACAGGGAAGAGGCGGTTGCGTGACTCAATCATGCAGTCGTGTCCCGTCCGGACCAGAAAATAACTGTAATGCCCCCTTGACTTAATTTCTGGCCCGATAATTTGAGGTTAAACTTGACTTTTCTTAAGATTCCTGGACCCGAAAAATGCCAACTCTGGTCCGAAAAATCCGCAGAAAAATCGGGAACGTGGGGTAAGGGTCGGTTTCAGAATCCAATGCATAATTTAGCCTGAAATAATTACCCAAGATTAATTTCATAAGGTAAATTACTGTAAAAAGCTTTTTACAGTCCCAGTAAAAACATAAATTTTACCCGGGCTGTTACAAAAATTGACTTTAATCGTATAAATTTTTATTATTTTATTCTTGAAAAAATAGAAAATATAATAAAAAGGAAAAAAGGAATCGTATAAATTTTTATCATTTTATTTTTAAAAAATAGAAAATTATATAAAAAAGAAAAAATAGAGAAAAATGAACTTTAACACTTATTATATTTAGAACAAATATTTAAATGATAAGAGGAGAAAGAAAAAATATCAGATGAGAATTTTAGCCTTTTTATGTGTGTTTAAAAAATTTCTTTCTCTTATTTTATTTTTTTACAAAAAAAAAGAGGCGTCAACCACTAACATCCAAATATAAATAAATAAAATTTCTTTATTATACAAACGTAATTTTTGGGTTTTAGAAAAAGAAAATTTCAAATTGATTCTTTAAATATAAAAAATTGATAGAAAAACATTAAAAATCAACTTTACAACCCAAATCCATATTACTCCTCTCCCTTACCCTCAGTCACTAGCCACCACCATAAATATAAATTTACTTTTTTTTTCTAAAATTTCTTACAAATGTAATTTTTGGCTAAAAAAAGAAAATTTCAAATTTTAAATTGACTCTTTAATTTTTAAAATTAGAGAAGATGAAAAGAAAAAAATTATTTTCTAATAAAAAAACCTTCGAACCAACTGTTATCTTCTTAAAGAATTTTTTTTTTTCCCTAATTTGCTAGTTTTGGAACCCACTGTTACTACTCCAGCCACCATAACGATCAACAACCACCACCATACACACCAGCAAATCCAAAACCACCATTACCCTTCTCCCTTAATTGCCACCACCCTAGGAACCATTCTTACTGAAAAAAAAAAAACCAAAAGCATTTTTCCACCATCACCACCCAACCCAGAAACTCTTCTCCACCACCACCACCATGAACTCAAACAACAAAACCAGATAACCCCTCTCCCTTAATTGCCACCACCACCAGGAACTCAAACAATAAAAAAACCAGATAACCCTCTCCCTTAATTGCCACCACCACCACCACCACTAAGAACCCAAACAATAAACAAAACCAAAACAACAATTCAATTTCCAAATAATTTCATCATTGATTCAACAAATCCAGTGCCACGCCCAGCCCCCTCTCCTCCAACCAACTCTCCTTCACTAGCTTCATCAGATCCTCCGGAAGCTGCCCACTGCCGCACTCCACGCAGGCCATCAGATCTCTGGTGGGAGAGAAGAAGAGAAAAGAAAAAAAGAAGAAGAAAGAAAAAAAGAAGAAGAAAGGAAGAAGGGAAATAAAAAAAAAGGTGAAGAAGTGAGTAGAAAAAGGGTGGGGAAGAAGAGAAGAAAAAAAAGAAGAAGGAAGAACATCGCAGGAAGAAAAAAAAAAAGAATAAGAACGGAAGAGAAAAAAAAAAAGAAGAAAGAGGGGAAGTCGGGTGAAGAGAAGAAAAGAGGTGAAAAAAAAAAGGAAAAAAGAAAAGATCAAAAAAAAGAAAGAGAAAAAAAAAGGAAGGAGAACACTTTGGAAAAAAAAAGAAAAAAGAAAGAAAGGAATCATAGGGCAATTCAACGGTCCTGAATAATGCACGTGTCATCCATCCGTGGTTTCCGTTAAGTAACCTGACGGAAAAGGTATCGGGTCAACCCGAGGGGGTAAAATGCAGATGTTGAAAGTTTAAGAGGTAAAAAACCGATTTTTTTTTTAAGGGGTGATCCTACTTTGACCAAAAATACAAGGGGATAAAAAGTAATGAAGCCCCTCTACCCGTGACATTTCTCAAAAAATTAAAAAAACCTCTACCTGTGACAATTCAGATCAGGATGGTCGTAAGTGGTCCACTTCTTTGTGAATGGTAGTACAATTTTTTTTTTTGTGTGCGCGTTTAGCATCTTGGGAGCCCATTTTCCTCCCCAAATCCAAACAATCCAAAACAGGCCAATATTTCTCTACTCCAGTGTCAGCCTAACATATAAGATTTTGTGCTGTCATAAGTAATCTGCTAGTAGCCCAGCTACTTATTTATAAAATTTGGGTTTGATCTTTGCCACTTCCAGTCAAGGTTGGAATATGGTCTTCCACATAATAGTGGTGATACTGGTTGTTGAGCCTGCAATGATTATTGGTTTATAGTTGTAGAGCCGGTTAGAGTGTCTATGGTATCCTAATATAATAAGCGGTGTATCCAACGAGAAGGTCTAATGTCAAGATATAATTAGGAGGGCACGAGGTCTGAATTGAAGGGACGATGATGACATTAATTATGCCTTTTTTTAGTAAAATGGCTAAATCCTAATATAATGTAGAGAATTCCATTTATCTCCCAAAGAGAAGTAGTAACTGAAAATTAGAAAGTAAAACCTGAAATCAATACAGAGGTTCGTATGATTAAGAGAAGAAAACAATAAGAAAAACACCGTTCAAAAAAAAAAAAGAAAATCGATACCAGCCCAAAGCCCAAACTCTTTTTTTTTTTTTTCTTTTTGAAAAAAAGACTGATGTTTTAGTTTTAGAGTTAATCCTCCAAAACGGTAAAAGAAGAAAAGAAAAAAAAAAAGAAAAGAACAGAACTGGAATAGAGGAACTTGCAAGAGAAATCAAATCGAAAGAATAGAGAAAGGCATAAAACCGAAACCCTCGCTTCTTGCAACAACCAACAATTCGAGGCAAAACCCAGCAACGTAAGCGCAGCCAAGGAGGCGAAAGCAATCAGGAAAAGCAATGGCGGGGAAAGCCGACGTGAACGCCAAATGGGACGCGTGCCTTGATCTCTCCGTCCGTCGCGTCGTCTACTCCACCCTCGGCGGTGCTTTCAGCGCCCTCCTCCTCTTCAGTAAGTCGATGAATGGTTCCGATTAGTCTGGGTTTCTCTTTGCGTGTTGAAATGGTAGGAATTTGACTCTGGGTTGTTATTTGAGTTTTATTTACAGAACTGCCACGTAGCCGTAATATGTTAACTATCTCTGGGAAAGTCTGGTTCTTGTATTGAACCCAGATTTAGTATGTAAAATGTTAATTGGATTGGATTGTGTTTGGCAGTTTTTGCTCGGTGCTTCTGTGTCCGTGAGGATTTTAGGGTGTATCAATTTGTATTATGTGAAATGTGAATTTTAAGGTGTATAAATGCCAAAGGGTTGAGGATGTTAGGTTGAATTTGGGTTTCATTTCAATTGGTTTGTCTGCTTTTGTACGAACTAGGGACTCCGGTTACTCGGTGGGCGGCTGTTGCGTTTGGTGCTGGAGTGGGCATTGGCTCTGCGTACTCTGACTGTTCTGTTATCTTTGATGGGTCTCCCGCAAAGTGTACTCATCATAATAAGAGGTCTACGGCTCTGCCGGCACCGGCACCGGCACCTCTGGAGACACCCCATGTTCCTGCTCATCAGGTTTGAATTATGTTACTGCAAAGAGCTCGTTGTGTATATGTTCATGATTCCTTACTCAGCTAATGCTCAATGTTGCATGCAAATAGAAGTTATTAACTACGCCTTGGATTCTTAAACTGTTGCAAAATTTTCGACCCTGAAATCATAAAGAGGGAATCTTGTCAATACTACTGAGGAGTTTCAAATGGTTTTAGACATTTAGTTGTGGAATTATGTCCTCATAAATCAGCGTGTGACTATAGTATCCTCAAATGCATGTAGTTTTGTTCATATTGGTTCTTTGCCCTATTAGTAAGAGGTTGATGTATGACAGAGTAGAAGAGGATTATCTAGGATGTGATTTAGGGGATTTAGGGTTAGGGTTTGCAGAATAGGTGTCACAGACTCACAGTCATGTTCGATTTATATTGCTGCTTTTCATGTATGCTACCTGCTCTTTATTCCTTGTACTTGCAGTAACAATTAGCTTGATCCTATGGCGTCAAAAAATTTGTCTTGAAAGAAATTCAGCCAAAAAGAAAAAAAAAAAAAAGAAAAAGCACTCAATGCCATTGTTTGATTTTACCTTGAAAATACGTGTTTGCTTTTGTCCAAATCATGACCAGTTCTGCATATTATCAATGCTGTGGATGCTGCATCTACTGTAAGTTGAGGATATCAGATACTCACTTTTATGAAGTAACAATTTGGAAATTGAAGTAAATTTATTTCTATTGTCAATCTTTCATGTTCCTCTCTGTTGATTCATCCAATTGCTGAGCTGACAAGCCATCTTTCTTGATGTGTTTGAATTTGGCTCTGATGCCTTTCTGACAAGTGAAATTCTTATGCTTTTTACATAATTAATCGCCACCACCCTTGTTCGGGGACAAGTTTGTTCAGTGTTAATATGATTCTTTCCTCCTTCTGTTAAGGGGTCTATCTTTTTACAGCAGGAAGGCATTGCTTATTTATTTCTTCCCTTTAAATATAGGGCAGACCTCTTAACAGCATGAGCATGAAAACTTTACTGAATGGGTATAGTTTTTCTGTGTTCCAAGGTCTATATGAATGCAGCTAGAATTGATGCAATCATATAAGCAAATGTTGAGAGTTTTGAATCCCTTGTCAATACATTCATAGTGCTACATGATAAATGGCAAGTGCAGTGATAATGATAGAGAATTCCAGCTTAAATTTTACTGATCAAATGTATTATCTGCAAACTGTCCAACTCATTTCAGTGCCATCGCTTGCATAAGATAAAGAAGATAATAGTTAGCACATATTTTCTACTAGTTGACAATGAATTTATATGAAGAGTCTGTTCATATCATACTCTTTTTTTGTTTCAGGATGGCCAGAAGTGAGATTTGATATTTGAAGCCTACCCTGTGAAGTTTATTCACTTCTGTACGAGGGACCCTTGAGAAATGAGATTGTTGTTGTCTTTTTGTTTATTAGATTTGTCCACTCTGGAAAATGTATTACGAATACGTATTTCTTGGAGGGTAAATTGTTAACATAACCTTTCCAAAATTTCCTTGTGGTTTCCATTGCCCTGGGGGGTCCTGTACCAGTGCCAGGGAAAATTTTTGAAAAAAAAAGAAAGAAATAATTTCTTCGTGTTTCTACTCTATACTGAAGGACTTGGAATTAAAGTCATGCTTTCTAAGCCCTGAACCGTAGAATTGCTTATGTACTAATGCTGCAGGATCCAATTCAATATTTTTGTTTGGCTATTCTGCTATTGACGCTGCTGCTAAACATCAATTGCAACTCGAGTGGCTTCCATTACTACTTTGATCTTGGATGAGTCCCAAAAGCAAGCTGCTGATATGCTAGAAAGTAGAAACGCTAACCAAATTATCATACTAAGAGCATCAAAAAGTTCTTGTATATCAACATCTATTAACGGTGATGATAATTGCAGCCCTGAATCTAAGTTCAGTTCGTGCATGAACCTATAATTAGTACAAGTTACAGGCTTCCATATGAGCTAGCCCCAAAACCATTTGCCACCTTAACATGTCATCAATCATTCAAGAACTCGCTATGATATCTGGAAATTTCACCCCCATTATGGATAACAGCAGCAGCAAAAGTATGTCGCAACAATGAGTAAACATGGATATGTTTATTGACCTTGCACTGATTTTTCTACAACCAAGCCTTCATAAAGCCAGTTTCTCATGATTGTAAAAGCATCCTCTGCGTCTTTATCCTCTTCAGGAGAATTGGGACGATGTGCAAACGCATGACCTCTTTCCTCATAAATCACCACCCTCGTTCCCTGGCCTATGCTTCTCTCTAAATCTTTTAGCATACTGACTGAGCAAAGCGGGTCATTGTCACCTGAAATGAACAGTACTGGAACCTTTATATTGGGGGCCAAAGATGTATCTATTCTTGTACCATAAAAGGAGACCCCGGTGCCAAAACAAGCCCCTTGGTCTCTGGATAGCACTTCTACAACTCTGCCTCCTCCAAAGCAAAAACCAATTAGGCCAAGCTTCTTGGAGATTCCTGCAGCTGAGAACTCATCAACCATCCATTTTGCTGCTGCATCGATGTCCTTTGCGACCCTCTCCCGATCCTGTTTTGCTATCCATTGTTCCAACAAAGCATTCGGCCTGTCCTTCGACCATGGATCCCCACGGAACAAGTCCGGAACTAGAACACTGCAGCAGTTTGGTTAATGCAAGCATCAACATTATGCAGGTCTCAATAGTCTATCTGTCCATATGGACTATTAAAATAATTCTTAGCAAGCATACTTATGAGGGCTATTTCAAGAAAATGATTTAGATTATCAAATGTCCTTGTTCAGTGAGAGCATTTGACCTCACTAGAGATATGCAGGATATGCTCACATCTGTCTGAAACTGTGTAAAAGCATCAAAAGGTAAAAACAGAAGTTTGCAGGAAAAAATATGATAATGTACACATTAATTCAAGCTTAAGAACTCACTTGTAGCCATTGCAAGCAACACGGTATGCAAAGTCTCTTGTAGATGAATCTTCAAACCCAAAAATATCAGACAAGAGCAGAATGCCAGTTTCATTGTTGTTTTTCACAGCCCTCAGTAGATAAGCATCGATGCTATCAGCACCTTCCCCTATCGAGAGCTCCACTCCGTTGACCAGCTCACAAGCTTCATCATCACCTACATCTGCTTCAACTTTCAATAGGCTGCAACAGATTCTGCGGGTAGTATTTTCTCTAAACGATCTCCGAGACTCGCAATTGCTCTGAACAAGAACTGAAGATGTACAGTCAAAAGTTGCATTCTGAGCAGTCATAAGAAACATGGAAAAGGGTGCAACATTAAAACATTCAACTATTAAATCAAAGAAAGCTGCTCATGTTTAAGCACCAACATGCCTAAATGCTACCACAATAAAAATATTCACGCTTGCAACAAAGAGAGACATTAGTAAACGTACAGAAAGTTGTTGCAGAGGAGGTGAAAGGAAGTGAAGGTGGTCAAGGCCATCTCTCCTTGTGATGGTGGTAAAAATAGGGGTAGCTGAGAAGGAAAAACTCGGGGTTGATAGCAGCCCCATGCCGCTGGTTTTCTCAGTTTGTTTGCTGCAGAGACAATAGTACTGTCACAATACACACAGCCAACAGCAAAAGGGGGTTGCAGCACCTCAAGATATGAAAAAAATATCTTGTTTGACCTCTTATGTCAGATATTTCCTTCTACCTTTTCCTTTACTGATTCCTGACCTCAGAATTTTCCTCTTCATTTTTGGGTTTAAAACATTGTGGAAACTTTACAGCTGAAAGAGGCTGTCTGTTATGGTTGGTTGGTAATTGGTATCCTCATGCCAGACCAATGAAGAAGCATGTCCAGTTGATAACTAGATCAGGACCATGTGGATGCAAAGATAGTTTATCTTTCCCCTTTGACTAATGATTTTGTGTAACAACAAAGAAATAATTAAAGAACTGGCAGTCAATATAAAATTTTGGCCTTCATTTTTCCTGGAAAAGGAAAGGCATCCAAACTCAAAAGGGAAAAGATACCTTTTATAGATACCTGCTTATTTTCAGAACGAAAATAGTGGTATCCCCAAGGAAATGGAACGCGAGAACAAAAGAAAAATGGAAACGAAAATTATATAGAAAAAGAAAAAGAGAGAGAAACAGAACCAAAATATTAACAAATAAATATTCTCTTATGTTATCAAGGTTTTTATGATCTGTACATCAATTGAAACCCCAAGCCTAACTGAAGGTTTCCTTTAGCTTCATTGCATTCCTACAGATTGAATGGCAAGTTTGGCGGCAACCATGGAAATATTGGCATTAAGGAAGTCCAGTGAAACGTCTAGTCTTTGCACCGTGTCCCTCACATCCATCGCCAGCAACTTCCTTAGCTGCAACTTGTAAATTTCTGATTGAGTAGATGCTGTCAAGAACAAAGCAGCCATATCACTTTTGGCTCCAAAACAATTTTCCTTTCAGGAGAAGATTCCTTAACATTCCAACAACTAGAATGATCACAGATATATAGATTACAGAATCTTTCTAGCACTTTAGGACTAAATTTCGCCTTCTTAATACATTGGTGCAATGATGGCGGAAAGGCACAAAATTTAGAGGGTAATATCACAATATCTCTTGTTTTTCTAAAGTATCCCAAGTTTCATTGGATTCATAGGCAGCTCCTCAGAAGAAGGAAACTATATATAGAGAAGAGAAAAGTCAAAGGTTGAGTTTTGTTTATATTAGAATAAAGATCGAGATATTTGCCTGAAATAGGTTGCAGTGCTGCAAAGGATATACGCTCAGCAGCAGATGGAATGAAAGCTTTTTCACAGCCCAAGAATGGCTCTTTTTCTGCCCATGTCAGTGAATTTGCAATACGAGTCTGCATTAATGCCTCTTTGGGAGCCTGGTTTGACATGAGATTGTTAAGAAGACAGAACAGTAATGCGTACTGGTAGGTTATGTTCAATAACATACATTAGTTCACCACTGGTCACTGCTGGGAATTTTAGATAATCTTTGACGTGCATAGCCAATGAGCTAAATGCCACCGAGAATGCAACTGTAAGACATGATAACAGCAGGAATGCACCTTACATGCTATTATGACACCTTCTTATGATTACTAGTGAAAGATCTGTTGGGTAAGTCTCTATTGCTTGACCAGAGATTCCTATTCTCACAAGTGGATATTCAAGTCAATACCGGATATTATCATACAAGACGCTAAATAGCTGAACTGGGACTCGGTAGTTTGGGTGGTTGTGAAAATTGTCTGCTGTGTCAAAGGAACATGCTTTGATCAGGACACTTGTCTGAGGTTTTAGAAAAATGGCATTCACATCAAAGCAGCAACTAATCCTCAATGAATTGTATGTATGATGCATCTTACAACTTATGCAGAAAATTTCCACTTGCCTTTGAATAGCAGCAAAAAAGAGAAATATATCCGCAAATTTCACATCTATTGCATTCTTGTATTCAACGCTTCCATTCCAAAATATTCAAAGAATCAACACTATAACAGAAATATTTGGGCATATAAGTTTCACTGTGGCAGGAACTCACACATGTAGAGAAAGAGACTACCTTCAGTTTTATTTCCAAGCTATTCAACTTGTATAGAGCTTCCTTTACTGCGTCAATTTTAGAGCTTAAATTTATTTCATGATCCACAGTCCTGTCCCGCATTGGTATGACTTCACCTTTCAAGTAAGGCTCTGACTGAATGATTACAATTCCCATGGTTAGAATTAGCAAAACAAAGAAAGAAATGAGCAGAAGGAAACCGCAAGGCAGACCAGAAAAGGAGTAATTGATGTGCAGAACTTGGGAAGAAAAAAACAAAAAAGAAAGGAAAGTAACAGCAATGACAAATTGATTTGAAAAAATTCTTGGTATGTAATTGGCAATTATCTCTTTGGAAAATTAGTTTGGCCAAAACATGTATAATCTGTCATTGATTAATCATGACAGAACCTACTTGGCCAGTTAACTCCTTTCAAAGGAAAACAAAGAAGACAAATTGATGTGGAAAAATTAAGAGGCGCAGAAGTTTTGCTGCAAAAATTGAAACCCCAAGGTTTTCACATAATTTATTTACCCTTGCAAACTATACATTGCACTGACCTGCAAAAATTGCAACATCTTGACCCTTCCAATTCCCCTTACAGAGACTAATGCCCCAACATCTAACCGCTCAACCTGCAGAATACTTGGAACTCAGTTTAGGTGGAAAAGTATTCATGGTGGAGCTCCAAATTTCAGAAGCTTACATTTTCAATATGGACCAAGCACCCGTATCTTGCAGCAAAAGATGCTTCAGTCCCTGAATTGCTAACAAGAATGGGATCCAAAACAAAATGCACAAAAAGATACTTTCTTGCCAGTGACTGCAACAACAAATATAAGAGACAAATTGTAAACAAGAGCGGCTAGAAACTTTCAAAGCAAAGTAATGAACTTGAGGATACAAGAAACCACCCAGCAATTTATAACCCAACCCCTTCCAGTCCTAAAAAACCTGTTTTTGAGTTCAGCAAAGTAGCAAACTCAAAATTTATTGATGAGGTAACCCCTTAAAGATAAGCAAGCCCACACACATATATCTACATATATCTAAAGATAAGATTTTTAAGACACAAATTGGAAAGTTAAGATTCAAGCTCCAATCTTTACATGTACCCTTTTACCTCCTCCAGCAGCGCCAAGTATCTTGCTTCATATAAATGCAAAGTCTTCCTCTCAGATGGAACTAGGACCTGAAATAGCAAAAGGGGCATGGAATACTCGAAATTGGAAACACTAAAATAATTCAAAGAAGCTTTCAAGATTGCTGTTCAAGAGCAGGCACTTGGAATAAGAACCTCATTAGTGTTAAATGGGAGAAGCGGCAGCTCAAGAGAGGCAATAGCATTTGGAGGAGAAAGACGGCACCATTTGATTGGCTTACTTAGCTGAGGTCTACCACAAATATTCACTTCAAAATGGGAGGAAAATGATGGTGGGTTCAGAGTTCTGGTACTGAACCTTGAGCTACTAAGTCTGGTTCTGGTAAAACTACCAGAATTTGATAGGTTCAGGATTGCTCCACTACAAGTCATGGACCAAAATGTTTCCTTTACCACTAGTTCTTCCTCATGCAGAGGTGGAAGAAGATAAAAGAGTGAGGGGAAGAACTCTACACTCACTAGCTTATCAGTTCTTTTTTTCTGCTTTCTTTGATGTGTGGATTAAAATTTACTGGTTGTCTGTTAATTCACTCTGGACCGGCCAGACATCATCATCATCTTCTAGTCATTGCCACTAATGCTTTACTAAGTTATAATTTGAATTTCACAAAAAAGGTTATAATTCGAATTCATCTTGTAATTCAATATTTATTTTTAATGTAATTTGACTTGAATTTATTTTTAATATTGGGTATAATAACTTACATGTAGTTGGCTTATGGAAATAAGTATATAGTAAGTTATAATTTCAGTTTATTTCATAACTAAATCATAATTCTGGAGAAATTAGTTCAAGATTATAAGATCAAATAGGCCCTTTTTAATTAAGAGATTTTTTATGCTAAAAAAAAGGACATTTTTTACTTGCATCCCATGCAATCATAATAAATCAATTGAATTCAATTCTTTTTTTGTTTTTTTTTAAATCTAGAGTTGAATTGAATTCTAACATACCAAATCCCTCTTTCTATTGGAATCTACAGGTAACTAGATTTCCTTTTGGCAAACATGATGCATCTTGTAAATTTTTTTTTTTGTTTGTCGGCCTACAGCTATCATTTTTAAAGAGTGGATTTTACATAGGCTCACCAACTCTCAAGTTTCATGGTATTGGCAATATATTGTGAATTTTAAGTTCTGATGTATCAGATTAATATATTGTGAATTTAAAGACCATAATAGAAAAGTTCAATAAAATACAAAATAGACTATTTTTAGTATGACCATGACTGATAGCTTGATTTGCAACACTCCTAATGAATTGTCCTATTCTGTAACTCATCTGCTTTATAATGAGTAAATGACTTGTGTACTCCTCATGTTTTTCTTTTTAAAATAAACTTTAGATTGAGTGGAAGCTTTGAATTCTCAATTTAATTGAAATACTAATTGAACCCTAATTAATAACTCAACTCCATTGGCTTGATTTTACTCCTTATGTTTAATTGAATACAGTTTGACCAAAAAAAAAATAATAACACTTCAAACATTAACACAACTCTCACTCAATCCCTGTTTTTTTGACTGCCCATCAGCAAAACTCAAAAACTTAGACACACACACATATATCCTTACGAATCCAAAAACCTGTAAATCACTAAGATTACTGAAAATTAGGAGTATTGGTAATTTGGTATGCCCTTTAAGTTATTTTACATACCGCAGTTCCTAAAGAGAAAAAGATTGCACAAAATTTGTTATATACCACCAAAAATTTGTACAAACACATATTAGTAATTAATGAAAATAGTACTACATTGAAAACAATCCTATCTCCTTATTACAGTAATCATCTATAATCATCATATCTAATTATCTATCCATGCAGGATTTAGTAGGTATAAAGATCATCATTGCTGGGGTGAGAAGAGAACACAAACTTTTTTAAACAATCAGAGAATGGCAATAATTTCTACAGGCATGGGAGTCAGTAATAGTCAGAAGCTTCATGGAAACATACAAACACGAAGCAGGTGGAAGAAGGCATTAATTAAATAGTTAAATTCTTATCTAGAGAAATAAATTATGATTATCCTTCTACATTAAGTAACCCTTCTTGCCCTCTCTAGTAAAAACATTACAAGCAAAAGCAAAAAATCTATAAAAATCCCCAGAAGAAACAAAACCAGAGAGAAACAGAGAAGAGAAGAGGAAAAAGGTAGAAGAAAAGCGTAAAATGGACGGACCCCCAGTGAATGATTGCTGCTCTATATGCCATGGACGCTTCAAAACCCCCTGCCAGGCCAATTGCTCTCATTGGTTTTGCGGTACTCAGCTTCTCCCATTTAGAAAAAAAAGTTTCATTCTTTGATGTCTTTTTTGCTTGTTCTAATCAATTCCCATTTGGGTTTTAGCTTTCCTCGTCTGGGTTCTTTGTCTTTTTGTGTTTTGATCACAATTCTCATTAAGTTTTCTTCTCGTTGGAGTGTTGTAATCAATTCCCATTTGGGTTTTAGCTTTCCTCGTCTGGGTTCTTTGTCTTTTCGTGCTTTGTTCACAATTCTCATTGAAGTTTTCTTCTTTTTCTTCTGATTGTTCGTTGTTGTTGTTGTTGTTTTTATGAACTAGGGGATTGTATTATGCTTGTGTGGCACCATGGGTCTGCGTTCCTGCCTTGCAAATGCCCGCTGTGTCGGCGCCAGATCACGCTGTTGGTTCCCGGTGAAGCCTCCTTGAGGGAGCGGAATGACCCCGAGGTTGCTGAGATTCTTGCCAAGATTGAGAGATATAATCATCTCTTTGGTGGCACGAGTAGCAGTCTCTTTCAGGTGTCTGTTTATATGTGTACATTATTGGCTTTCAAGGGTAAACATGATTTTGATCGAGGAAAGGTGAAAAGACACGAGAGTTTGGTTAAGGGAGTTGGTTGCATGAACATTGTTCATTGTAATCGAGTAATGGTTATGAATGTTCTCTCTGATGGTGAATTTTACAGTTTGCTAAGAAGAAAAGGGGATTTTCATTAATGACTTCATTTTTGCGTGGCTGTGCTCCATTTCTTATGAATTTTGATGATAGATTAATGGAACAAGTGATAATGCCTAGCCTGATTGTTACAAAGTACAATGCTATTCTCCCGTCCCTTTGCATGAATGAAGAGAATAGACACATTTACACAAGAAGTTGGTGTGAGATTTTCTCCTATTTAGGGAAAAATTGCGTCTTTTACCCACATGGTTTAAAATTTTGTCAAAAGGATGTTTGATCTGCATTGTGCCCTTTTTGGGGTACTCATTTCAAGGTTAATGTGAGCTGTAACAGAGTAATTTCTTGTTTGCAGAGAGTACAAGACCTTCCATTTCTGCTCCGGAGATTGTTACGAGAAATGATGGATCCTCAACGAACACTTCCTTTTGTCATCAGAGCACGTGTCTATCTTGCAGTTAAGTGCTTGGGTGACTGCTGTGAATCTTGTCCTGCACTGAAGTTCTTAATTTGCAGAAGATGCATGTTAATGCATTCCTGTATTTATCCAAAAAAAATGTGAATGCATTCCTGTTTTCTCTCTTCTCTTTCTTTTTTTCCACTTTCACTCCTGAATATCTCTATTGTTCTTCATTTTTTAGGAATTTGGATGGTTATATAAACTTCAAATGTTTATTGGCATGACTAATCGCATGGTTAGTGCAATCTTACCACTAACAGAGAAGACGGGTGGAAGATTACAGATCCACTCTACTTCCATGTGACCCTTTTGTTACTTTAATCATTAATTCCTTTATCACATATGAATAGAGGTCAGTATTGTGTTGGAATCTTTCATACTCTGTAGACCTGGTGGAAGACGGGAGTGTTCAATAATGCATGTATATTTGAATCTTGAGCAATTGGAGAAAAGGCTGGTAATGGCTTCCTCTTTACTGTTTGCTTATGATGCTCATAGAAATAGATAATCACTGCTCTGGAGAAAATAATGAAATTCTGGTAGTTAAGGTTGTAAGAACGCCTCCACAATGGCTGTGCTGAAGATCAAAGTGAGGCGTTGGCCTCATTTAACTGAGCAGTGTTGTTTCACGCAAATTTAGGCTTGGATTGATATAGACAGTGCATGATCATGTGTGATGTACTAATCTACAGAATTCAGCATGGGGGACTCCATATGCAAGACTTGCCATTGGCAACTCCATATGTATGCATCATTTTGTGATCTATGATTGGATTTCTCAGAGAAATACACCTGATCTTTCGTTTTGCGTTTAGACTACTGAATACTTATTTTTCCACACCCAAGAAGCGAAGCATGTTTAGTGCACCTTTTGCATTGTAGGTTCAAGTTCTGTCCAATACCCATATGTTAAAGGTCCTTTTGTACTATTTCTTATATGCAGATGATACTAAGCGCCGTCTACATTGTCAGCCCTGTGGACATCATCCCTGAAGGTAACTCACTGTTTTTCCCCCTTCATTTGGGTATGATATTTCCATTGGTATTTATAAGTTGGAAATCAATATAACAAGTATTTGTGTTAATATGCAGCGATTCTGGGTATAGTCGGCCTCTTGGACGATTTTCTTATAATTCTTATCTGCTTTCTCCATGTTGCTGCCATCTACCGGTCTGTGCTCTATTATCGCCATGGAGGTTCTTGAAGACTTGGGACTCTGTGAAAGACATCCCAATTCTAGGTAGGAAGTAGCGGAACATGTTTCTAGGATTCAGACAGGATAAATTTTTGGATCTCTGATATTAGCTCGTCTTTCTTGGGGAAACAATGTGGCAACCTAGATTCTCACATTTGTTTGTACAAATTCTTTTTTATTTCATCCTCATAGGCAAGTAGTAGTTCAGAAGTAACCTGATTAGCTTTTTTTTTTTCTTTTAGTATTCAGTTTCTGAGAGTTGTTTGAAGGAGGTTGGAAGGGTGCTGTTATTTTGAGCAATGTACTAAAATTTTGTGATTCAGTATATCACATGGTCTTAGAAAGTTTTCACTGTCTACTCAAGACTGAAGAGCATAGTTTTTTCCTTTTAGGCCACTAAAAGGGAGATATTAGTGCTGCCATCTTCATCCCTTCTGCCGAGGCTTGGGTTTCCGGGTCAGCTTGGCTCTAGGAAGCAACCTAGATAGATGGTAACAAAATAGAGTTTTTAATTTTATAATCCATTTTTTTTTTGTTGAAAAAAAAAGACATCAGTGGTGTCATCATCGCCCCGTCGGTCTAGGCCCCGGTCAATATCGGTTACATCCTGGTATTAGACCCTCCTCATAGGAGAGACCGCCCAACCGGGGGCACTAGCGGACACCCTCATCTGCTACGCGTCATAATGTCGGGGAGTCACCGGGCTCAACGGCCAGCACTCCACCGTGTGGAAGGCCATATTCGGCCGTATCACACTATGGGGCTTGATTGGAAGCGCCGGGATTCGAACCCGAGTCTTAGAGATGGCAGGTTGAAGGCCTTGCCACTGGGCCACCACCCCCGGTGGTTAATTTTATAATCCATAATGCTAACAACTAAATCCTATTGCAATCACAGTTATTGCCCAAAACTATCTTAAGTAGTTACAGCACTTAAGATTACACCACCAGTCCACCACTCCAGTACGGTTTTTAATTGTCGGACAACTA
The DNA here is from genome assembly GCA_028386065.3 of Turnera subulata. Classification (NCBI taxonomy): domain Eukaryota; kingdom Viridiplantae; phylum Streptophyta; class Magnoliopsida; order Malpighiales; family Passifloraceae; genus Turnera; species Turnera subulata. The sequence goes on along the minus strand of JAKUCV010007441.1, from coordinate 100,083 downwards.
CCTCCTATTATAGTCATGGTCATTGTCCAAAGCTGCCCGAACTAGTAATGTATTGTACAGTTCTTCACTATTTCTAATTTTATCATCTTTCTGTGATCAACATTCCAACATTTTCATCTTGGTATTCTTATATGCTTCTTTGTCTTTCAAATTTTAGGAAACAACTTTGTGACTAATACTTTGTCCTCAATCTCTGGTGGCCTTGGTGGAGATGTATATCCTAGTCATCCTGTGGATGAATGGTACGAACTAAACAGTCCACAAGAGTAATTAGGAGTAATTATATGAGTAAATAGTATTTTCTGTCCTTACACTTTGTCGATTTCGCATTTGTTGTCCCTCTTCCTTCAATTTCACCCAACAGGTCCCTGAACTCTCAGTTTACCGGGCCACTACGTCCTTTGTACCCTCTGTCGTCGGTTGGATGCTGTGGGAGTGACACGTGTCTGTGGGGCCCGCACGCCTCCCATTTCTTTTTTTTTATTCGGTATTTTTTTTCTCAATTTTCCATTTCCAAAATCTTTTTCAATTTTCCATTTCCAAAAGATTTTAAAAATAATTTGAAAAATGATAAACGTAGTGGGGCCCGCGCTCACTTTGTCGGCTGAAATTGTTTTTTAATAAAATAAGAATTATGGGGCCCACGCATTGAAACAGGGGTGAGAGTGTTTGGGCGGAAGTTTTGGCGCCCTCGCTTGGTGTTAAGGCGAATTAAAATTTGAAACGGGCGGAGTGAACGAAGCGGGGGAAGTGAGTCTGACGTGTGGGTCCCAGTCACGTGGGCTTGTCCGCCATTACGTGCAATTAATGCACGCGTGGTGTGTAGGTGGGAAATTTACCGCCCAACGAAGACGACGGCGTATTGGTGTGTGCGCATTTTAGTTAGGCAATTTTAGGTCAGTTTTGCATGAAACGGTAGACCTATTGTCGTTTATGTTAATGATGTGGCTGAATTAAACACAAAAAAACGGTAAGTGTTTGGGTAGGGGAAAACACTGAGTCTCAGTCTCTCTCTCTCTCTTATCAGAAGGGAAAAAACGAAGCAAATAAAGAAAGAAAACAAAAACGATCTTCAGAGAGTGAGAGGGAAATATACCGAGGTGTGAGTGTGAGTTTGAGGTAGGGAGATGACCGTCTGTGTTTGATGTAGGAAGGTGAGTGTGTGAGACGGTAAGGGAGGTCGAGTGTGGGTGTCTTTCTATCCGTCTCTCTGTCACTGGTCATGCCATCTATAGAGATAGAGAAAAAGTTTGAGTCCAGCTGGGAGGAATCTTGGTAAAGGCTGGGTTGTGGGCACCTGTTGAGAAGATTCGCGTCATTGTCGACCCAGGTTTGTTCTGTCCTTTTTGGCTTTGCGAATGGGTTGTTGACTTGTTGTTCTTCTTGTTATACTGTTTCTTATAGTTGTTTGTGTGGTTCTGATTGCCTTGAACACTGTTAATGGTGGGGGTTTGTTGTCTGTTGTCGGTGGTGAAAGAGGCATCTGTGCATCCATGTATAAAATGTGCCATTGTCACAACTAACTACTGAAAATATATCTACTGCAACACTGGAACCATTCCCTGGCCAGCCCACAAATGCTGCATCAGTGCATTCTCCGGTTCAGTCAGTACCTAATTCAGCAGTTTCACCAGTTAAGGTTCCTGTGACAAGAATAGCAGATTTAACCAGGTATAATGCTACTACTACTAAGACAAAGAATTAAGTGATTATCAGTTGATATGCAAAGTCTTTGTGATTTGGGGGGCTTTACTCTGTTAGGGGTCCCTTAAACAAGTTCTTGGAATTAAATGACTGCATTGCTGCCTCCTCTACGGTGCAGGTTCAACCACAGCCTGAACAACATCCCAACCCTACAGTAGTTCAACCACTAGTTCAGACACCACTTCATACAGTTAGAGTTCTTGTTAACAAGAAGTGGAAGATTTAATAACCAGGTATAATGCTACAATATTGGTCTGATTAGGTTACTAGTAGTTCTAGAGATGGGTGATTAATTTATAAGAAGCAAAAGTTAGATGACGCATTCTGGTGACAATATGGTTCACTTTTCTAATGTTTGTATGTCACATTAAAACTATATTATGTTTGTATGTCCCAAAATATTGAATCAGGATCCAATAATGCACCTCCAGCTATCAACAGTCAGCAAAGTTGCAATGTTCCTGATGAGGTAAAGATAAACATGATTTGTGAACTATGATTATGTACTCCATGCTTATGAACTTCTCCTAACATCATGCATGCTACGTAGCTATCTGTGCCATTACAACAACATGATATGCATCCCACTTCTCGAAATCCTCAAAGGCCTAGTAATAGAGGAAGGGTAAGGAGAACAACTAATAGAAGGTTTAACTTCGGTGAGGGAAGGGGTGTGTTAATAACTGAGTCGGGGTTCATGGTTGAAAATGTAAGTGTGTACATATTAATTTGTTGTCAATTCTGACATTACTACTTGCTTAAGTTGGGGAATTTCATGTTCGATATCTTCTTCCCTTATAGCCTGGAACAAGGTCACAAAGAATCCATCGTGTGCCCATTAGCCGAGGCAGACCAAGGCGAACCTTGACTGATATAATGCGTGATCATCGCATGCGTGATCAATCTAGCACCGATAATCCTGATGGTGAAGGTAAATCTCTGTCTGTTGTTTTGATTTTTGTATGCTGAATGATGCATATTGTGTTGGTCATTGATATACTTACATTGTTGGTGCTGGATTTTGGCATTGTAGGAGATCACGAGCTTCCAGTCCTTGTTAGGAATGGCCTTAAGGGCAGAGGCAGAGGAAGAGGTAGAGGAAGAGGAAGCATGGCAACTCGTGGCAAGAGAGGTGGTGCTACTTGAAATTGGACGGGAGACCCTCGAAATTTGGCTGGATGTATCGCTTTTGAATATTGCTTCTTTAAGTTTAGCTTCAGATTGTGCCACATTTGGATATGTCTCTAGGCAATCATAGTTGACGTTCTGTTTTTGGATACTTGTATCTGGGCAAGCACAATCGATGTTTTGTGCTATGTTTTTTTTCTGGATATTTGCCTCTGGGCAAGCACTGCTTGATGTTATGTATTACTGGATGTTTATCTCTATCTATCTATGGGTATGAATTCCGATTTTTAGTTATAGTTATGTTGTTTCCTATGCATGCTTTGGGTGATATGTTTGTATAGCAATGTGTGGATGTTATGTTTGTGAATGTTCGCCAATTCGCATTCACCCTAGTTTTCTGTTGCATTAATATTGTTTATCAAATCAAATATCTTTTTAGGTAGATTGTTCAGTTACATCGATAATGGCTGGAACTTTTTCTCCCTTAGTTGATAACATGCCCGAAACCTTTTACTCTATCGTCGATAAGATGTGTGGAAGCATAATAACGAAAACGCACTCTTAAACCATTCATCATAACAATGGTAGGAACAAATTGAAAATTTATACATCATAACAATGGCTTCACTACTCCCTAATCTCTACATCCAATTTGGAGAAGACAGTTAACATTTTAAAATGTCATTCAGGGTACAACCACAAACAACTCCGTTCAAAACATACTAAACATACTATCATGCCATTCAGGGTCAAACCCACATTTTCCCCGCCCCCAAGATGCAGCGTTATACAAATTATTATAACGCATTAATACTTCCTCCATAACTGCAACTAATTACAATGCAAACAAGTAGGACGCTCAAAGCTAAACATACTGCAGGGACTCCAACGCATTAACATCCAACAGCAACCTTCGCCGTGTGTGTGTGGATATCGTTCAGCTCTGATTTCAAATTTCTTATCTGCTCTTCCAGCTCTGTATCGCGATTGATGAGTTGCCTCTCCCGATTCCTTAGCCCAATCAATAGTTGTTGTGCTCTTCCTTCATGCTGCCCGTCTACCCATCTCCAAAAACCACATCGCTCCGAACCACCACAGTTATTAAATCTCCTACCTGGGTTGTCGTCGCTCCACGAATACCACCTTGGAGACACCTGTCCACATGAACAAAACATCACTTTGCCGTAACTATAGTCGGGTTTCTGCCCGACAGTTGAAATCATGAAATCCCTATCGATGCGAGCACCAGTGGCAGTGCATTTACAAGAAACGGACTTGAACGAAACGTTGGATGATAAAGCAGATTAGGACATGGTGGGTTGTGTGGGTGGAAGAAAGAAAAGGATTTGGGGAATTAGGGTTGAGAGCTGCGCCCAAAAGAAAAGAAAAGAAAGAAGAAGAGTAAAAGGAAAGAGAGACAACACTGCGGCCCACTTACTCTCATTCCTTTTAAAACAAAATTAAAAAAAAATTCTCCAAGAATTGTTTTTTAATGTTATTTGGAAAAGCTTTTCCATTTAATTGAAAAAAAGATTTTGGGAAAAAAAAAATTCGGGGGAAAAAAAACTGGATGAGAAAAAAGAAATGGGAGGCGCACGGGCCCCACTGACACGTGTCACTCCCACAGCATCCAACCGGCGACAGAGGGTAAAAAGGACATAGTGGCCCGGTAAACTGAGAGTTCAGGGACCTGTTGAGTGAAATTGAAGGAAGAGGGACAACAAATGCAAAATCGACAAATTTTAAGGACAGAAAAAACTTTTTTACCGTAATTATATTCCGTCTCATTTTTGTCTCAGCCTACACTTTCTCTTTGTCAAAGCATATCGTTCCATTTTCATTGATCATCTGGATAAATATCACTACACCAAATACAAACATACATCCAACTATAAATAAAGAACCCAAAAATTATACGTTTAATATGGGCACTAACTATAAAGTGTATTAACATAAGAGTATTGGCCAATTTAAGACTAGCTAATGCCAGCAAATTCCCCCAATAAACACTTTTAAATTTGATCAACACAAATCGCACACAGTAAAAGCGAGGTTCTACCACGACCGGTCCGGCTCCGGCTCACCTTTGTCGTTGCCTTCGCCAAAGCCAACTCCACTACCATTGCCGCTATCACTGCCTCTGCTAATCCCCATCATGGGTAAACCAATAAAGGGCACAATACTAACAACACTCGACAAAGTTCAAGGGGTAATCAAATACTCAACTCAAAAAACCAAAGACTCAAATAAGGATAATCAAATATCCACTAAAAAATCCTCAATTTTTTTTTTAAAAAAAAAACTAACCATCAATGACCCCACAAATGGGAAGCCACCACACAAAGCCTAATCTAATCTAAGTTTAGACTTTTTATTGCAACCCAACAAGAATTATAAAAGAAAAAAATGAAGATGGCAAGAGATTTACTTTACTTATAGTGTTCAAAAATTTAGAAAAGAAGAGTACCTGTTAGATCAAAGTATCTTGTAATTTTCTACTTTAATTTGCAAGAGAGAATGTGGCAAGATCGTCCTTGAAAGGTTTGGCTACCATCTACTCATGAGTTTGTATGCACTCCAAGTCGCACCAAAGAAAAGTTTGGCTATCATCTACTCATGAGCTTGCATGCACTCTAAATCACAACAAAGAAACATTCAAAGTTTGAACCATGGTCAGACAACCATCCTCTAGTTACACTTGGCATTTTCTTTTAAATGTTACAGCAAGTCTACTCAATACTCTACACCCGCCAACCCACCCCTAGATCGAACCTGTGTGGCCTTGGCACATAGTCAAGGATTTATGCCTCTACGTTATGACTGTGCTGGCTACACTACATTAAAGGTTCCAAAATCATTTTGGCCCATATGGTTGGGTGTTGAAGGAAAAATTATAAGAGGGGGTGTTTTTGAGAAAGGTTTGTGTGAGTAACAGGAAAGCATAGAGTATTTCTTTGCATTGCCATAACTCTATGTATAGTTGTACATCATCGACTCACAAACATTCTAGACTAACGTTAAATGTTTACAAAATATCTTAACTAATTCTAGATATTATATTGAATTCTAGCTAATCATTAAATGCTTACAAAAATATCTTGAATTTTATGTTGACTTTTAATTAAAGCATACAAAATATCTTAATTTTTTTAGAGATTGTAGCAAGTAATCATGCTTCAACAGGTGCAATCGGATGTAATTTTAGATATAGATCATATTTGTTTCCATTCTATTCATCGGATATGACTCAACCAAACAGGGTCTTAATAGGTCGTACTGCTACGGTACGATCCTTGTTTAGCACATTTGAAGACATTTAGCGTTCGTAGTCCAACGGTTAGGATAATTGCCTTCCAAGCAATAGACCCGGGTTCGACTCCCGGCAAATGCATTTTTCATTTTATGCTACTCTCGTACAAACGATACTAAAATCTCACAGCAACTTAACGTATGTTATGGTTTTTCGGCAAACGATATTGAAAAGCTAACTAGTTTATGCGGGAAGAGGTTTTTTTCTCTGTAACATTTGTACATCGATGACAAGTTTTGCAAATCCGTAGTATCATAACGGGGAGGGCAAGGAGAAGCATCTTTAGGAATGGAGAAACTACTATATTAAGTTACAAAACTTTTTCATGCAGATATTTAACCCACAGACAAGTGAACAATTGGGTGGGCCTTCATATTTTGCCATGCACGAGACTTTTTCATTTCATGTTTGATAGTTTCACACTGGCTTTTCACTGCAAACAAGTGCAGATGGCCTCCACTCTAGCTAGTTAGTCTATTTGGTCAAAGATTCTGATGAATAGAGGTGATATCTCTTGCCACCTCTGCTGAGACTGGTTGCTCTCTGATGCGGGATAAGAGGATGGAGACTTGCTCAGTCGCAATGTCCAGCCGTTCCCTTGACTTTGCGGATTCATTTACAAGTGTTGATACCATGTTCTGTAGTAACTGAATTCGTTCTCCATGGTCGTCTGGAGAACTATGGAGTAGCTTAGTGGGGGATGTGCTGATACGACGCCAACGCATGGGGAGATACTTTTCCGGAATCTGAAAACAGTTCCCGGTAGAAAGAACTCGAAGGGCATGACGGCAGAGAATCCCAGAGAACTCAAACTGATGGCAGCTGCAGCTAATGATTCCTTCTCTTGGAACCCAGTATACTTTCCTGCCCCCATCAAGCTTTGTGCGGTGTCTCACCAGAAAGCCATCTTCCATTTGGAATGATGCATAATGGGAAGCCAGAACGAGTTGTTCCTGGAGCTTGGAGAAGGCGTAAGGAGTCAATATTGTGGCAGCATGTGATTCCATTGGCGCCCCGGTTTTCAGACATATATTTTGGATATTCTGCTGCATTGTTTGTTGTTCAGCAGCTTGATCTTTGAAATCCACAGCAACAGCAACCTATTTTGCATTAAGAGAAGTCAAAAATAGAGAACAAACCTCCTCTAGACATATTCAGAAAAGAAAAACTTTGTTCCTACGATATGATTACCGGATCACAGTTGACTTTCTCCAAGCAGATCAATAGATATATTGAAGCAAGGAAAAAAGTTAACAGAATTTTTTAAAAATAATTTTTATTGTAAAAGCTTCTCACCGGATACAAATGGATATATGATCATGTTTAACTGTCTCGGAAAAAAATGAGTTCACAAATTAAAGAAAAAAAAAAATACAACCAACAAAATTTCCATACTTTCAAACAGCTTTTGGGTTATTTTACATAGTATACAAACAAAACCAATTACCAACAGCTGTTCATTCCTTTTCTAACTAGCAAATAACTAATTACATTCTCGTTTTTAGATATGGCAGAAGACAATCAACTAAGCAAACCACTGAACAGATACTTGGAAAACTGACAAAGATTTATATCATGGATTTTAAATCCTAGTACTATAAGAGAAACCGATAAAGGATCAAGGTCTTGCTAAGTAATGAAACAAGCAATCTTATCTTACACACTGATTTAGTGGGAATAGCAACAGAAATATACCTGTTCTACAAAATGAGCAAGCCGCGATTGTGCACTTAGAAACCGTTGGATGAAACCATTGATAGCTTTCGAATGCCCAGCTGCAGTCATTCCCGCAAAGAAATAGTTTCTTAGATACGGTAATGCCCAAAGGGTGCGTAAGGCATACAAATTGGCAACATGCCTGTTAGTGTGCAGGCCAAAAGCATTGACCATGTCCCTCCAACCCAGTTCAAAAACCTCAGTTGACTCCATGTTATAGAGTCGATAAAATTCTGCTTTCCACTCATTATAACGTTCTCCTAAGACAGCGTTGAACCAGGATGGAAACTTTGCCACAATCATCCAAATGCAAAGTGCATGTTTAGATGTCGGCATTTCCTTCGCTATCGCTTCTTTGAGGCACATATTTTGGTCAGTTAATATTGTTTGTGGAGGCTTCCCATTCATGAATGTTACGAACGTCTGTCGCATATACATTATACCACAAGCAACAAATGTCAATTTCAAAGCAACAGAGCTGATGAATGTCAATTTTTGGAAGCAATAGAATTCTTTGGCAAAATGCATATGCAGAAGTGTGCACAATGTATGTGCTGTTGTGTGCGTATGTGTGTGTGTAGATAGTGTACCACCATCAACAATGAGACCATATATCCATCATATGCATTCTCAAACACACAGATAATATAGAAAGGAAAAGAGTTCCTGGAAGTCAAATGATCAGTCCCCAAAATACTTGAACAAACCAGCGGGAACACTCTTCAATATCTTTTGGAAAATTTCCCAATTTTGAGCTCCAGTTTCAAAGGAATTGAACAGAATAATCTGAAAGTCACTTTTAGTAGCTGTATAGTCCACTTCTACAATTGCCGATTTCCACATGCTGATTGCAAAGAAAATACTACAATTATTCTACATCACATAAAACAAAGTTAACATCAGTTATAACTGGTGTCCTTCCGGGGACATCCAATAAAATTGGAACAATCATAATTATATACTGAATTATGCATTCAACCTTCAAGTATAAGATAAATGAGTAGCCGATTATTACTATTCCATTCCAATAACCATCTCCTATCTGATGGGAATCTGATCAGTCAGTATATACCAAGTCAACATGCCACTTGGCACAACTTGTACTGCATATCTATCTTCTCATAAAACAAAGTTAACACAAGTTATAACTGGTGCCCTTCCGGGGAAATCCAATAAAATTGGAGCAATCATAATTAATAACTGAATTATGCATTCAACCTTCAAGCATAAGATAAATGAGCAGCCCATTATTACTATTCCATTCCAATAACCATCTCCTATCTGATGGGAACCTGATCAATTAGCATATACCCAGTCAACATGCCACTTGGCACAACTTGTACTGCATATCTATCCTCTCAGGCCTCTATTTTCCATACAAAGTTAAAAATATAAGCCAAACACAGATGGATCCACTGTTATCATACAACTAGAATACAACATGCAGCAAGAAATCATTAAAAGAAAAGGTACTTTGGGTCTAGTACCTTCAATGCCCATGACAAGGACCTCAAAGTTTCCTCTCGTAGGAGCACACAGCCAAAGAAGCATGGCATACCATAATTATTGATTCCAACCCATATCCCAAGAGGCAAGTCAAATGCATTTAACCGATGTGTAGTATCAAATACAACTGCATCTCCAAATATCTCATATGACTGGACCGATGATGCATATGACCAAGCAATGTTCTCTAACCTGTTATTTTGGTCAACTGTGTAGTCGAACTTGAAGTTTGGGTCCTTTTCTTTTATATTTCTGCACATTTTTAACAAGTCCACACTCTCATCCTCTGCATCTAATTTCCTGAATGACTGAAGCAAATTCCTCACATCCTTTTCTGTGAAGGGAAGATATCCTGGCTCAACACATTTTTCAAGCTCCATAAGTCTCATCATTTGCTGCACCGAAATTCCAGTTTTGGCAAACATAAGGATTCTGCTCTTATCTGCATCTGATATGGTTCGATATGCAGGAAGAAAACGAACTTGATTTGGTTCTAAGAGTTCATGGTTATGATGATTAGCAAAACCTGTGACGCGCCACTCAGGTGCACCTAATTCTGTTGTCTTGCTTATCCTCATGTATGCTTGACACCCACACCGGGAGGATTTCCGGTTCCTTTGTGGTTTACTTTCATTTGTGGCTTTAGCAGGGGTGTTCCCAGCTCGATGGCAGACAAAATAACGTCTTGTGAGTCCTTTTCCTACGCCATCTTTTCCTTCAGTTCGGTGACGACGAATTGAGAATCCACACAGCTTTGCAAATTCACTATAAAATTCATACGCTTCATCATGAGTAGCAAATCTCTGTCCTATGTATGGAGCTGCATCATTTGCAGTGTGCAGTGATAGCCTGGTTCCATCAGGTGATTCTTCCGCACTGCTAGTATCATCCAAAGACAAAGATCTTTGGTCTGACGGATCATCGTAAACAACCAACATGTGTCCAGTCTCTTCAGACATGTTCTTCACATTATGCGGGGGCCAACTTTAGAACCTGCGATTAAAATATCAACAGTTTATAAAACTAAGCTAATTTACAAAGTAATCAAGAAGTTTTAGAATAATCCAAGTAGAGTTCAAGCATACAATAAAACATTGATTAGCAGCAAAAAAGAATTCAAACATACAAGGATCCCAGCATAGAGGAAAACTGATAAAGGTGTTTTTACAAGGAGTGAATATTGTCATCCTGATACTTTTGTCATCCACAACTCACCGAACCGAGAATATAAATTATACAGAATATTCTTCTCACATGCATCATAAATTCATGAAATTTCAGTTCCCTGGCAACAATGAGAACAGTATAACACACCAGAAAGTTATTATCCCTTCCAGTTAAAAGCAAATGTCAAGTAACAAGAAGCAATGATTTATTCATTCACTCCACGCGATGGAAAGGCCAGCTAAGCAAAAAATAAGACCATGAGGAATCACCAGGAACTAGTGCACCAAGAAGCAACGAATCATTCATACCAAATTGCTCAACAAGCGGATTCCCACATCCAAGTTACAAGACCAATTTCAGTATCATCTTCACTTCATGATGTCATGACCATCACTCTCTTGTTTTTTTTTTTTTGGAAACTATCTCATCCTCAAGAACTATAACACCTGAAAAAGGAAACATAATCTCATCATATCCCCCCTCTCCCTCAAATTTACCAAGTTTCCATATTTCTGTCAACAACTAGGGATAAGTACTAAAAAAAAGAACTGATTCCTTTACCAAATTACACCAAACATCATTCATTTCACAGCTAACCAAATTACACCAAGCCATCACATGTCCAAATTAACATGTTCTGAAGTCTCTTAAGTTCTTCCTAATTATGAATGCTGTTTCAGACAGAAAGACAGAGAAATGCACATAAACAGAGTCCATGAAACATATTCAACAGTGAATTTTTTCGATCACAAAACCATAACACAACCCATGATTCAAAATGACCAAATAAAACAACCCATGATTCAAAATGACCAAATAAAAGAAGGGTTCCTCTTTGTTTGCTTAACAAATTCAAAACAGGACTAAAGAATCAACCTTTAATCCCATTTTCTAACAAAGCCTTTTCAAAATAGCAAACTTTAAGTGCCATATAAACAAGCAATTCCCTAATTGAGAGAGAGATGGAGAGAGAGACAGAGGAGTGGAAGAGAGAGAGAAGGAGAAGCGTACCAATGAATCGTGACCAGCCCTAATTTGCGCAGGGAGGTGATGCAGACCATTTTATATAACCTGCGCACATTCCTTATCCTACGCCTTCCCTGTTCCCAAACGGGTCTTTTGTCCTTGTGAGGGTTGGCCTTATGCCTGTGACCAAACACTGTCAAAGTATGGAACCCAATAAAATTGGAAATATGTTATAAAACTAGTGTTTAATACTGTGAATTTTCACAATTATGATGATGAAGGGGAGAGGGAGGAGCAGGCAGAGGGAAGAAGAAGCTAAGGGGAATGAGCAGTGTTTTTGTTGCTCGTTTCATCTTATTCAACAGAATATATATATTGGTTTTTGTGCAATAGGTAGGTATAATAACATTTACACGTGTTTTTTCATAATACTCCCCTTAAATGCCATGGTACTGTAGATAGAATACACTTTGGGAATAACTGCCTCGTTAAAAATCTTACCAAGAAAATTTCAGTGGGATAAAAACTTGGTGAAGGGAAAAAGAGTGCAGTGCGTATTCTACTCCCCCTCATTTTGGCATCTCTTGATTTCTTGATATCGTCACATGCCAATTTTCTTTGTCAACCTTTGGTGACATATGCTTTGTCCGATCACATCTGGTACATCACTCATTGGGCAATGCAGGCAGTATTATCATCATAATCTGTTGTTGGAGCATCTTCCATGCTATGGATCTTGAATGTGTAGCATCATCGAACTTAGTCAAGCACAGTCTTGACTGACTTCTACATTACTTGAAGTGGTAGCAACAATATTTTGTTTTGTGCTTGCCATGATAGTTCAGGTACCTGCTTGCGCTTTATATGAATTAAATATATGACCTGCATCTGCAAAACAAACAATATTTCTCTTGGACTCACAAGGTTAAAATAATTATATATCCATTATACCTCAGGGTAATGGAGAGCTTCATGCTTTATGAAAATTTAGAGCAAAAACAAGTTTATGTCAAAGCTTCAGACTTTATGTTACCAGCAAGGTAAATTGCACTATGATATGGTACTTCAGGACTATATAGTACTTCAGGATCAGTCTAATTCCTTTATGAGATCTTTCATCTCAAATTCTTTCTTAAAATATAGCACGGCATTTGGAAGCTTCTTCAGGAGTTCCAATAATATTTAAATCACAAAAACACATATAGATATGAATTATCAACATAAGCAATAATGAATTCATGCGTATACTCATTTATATAATACATGTCCAAATTGGTTCGAACCATGTAAAGATCAAATTATCTTATTTTTATATGTTGCCGGGAATTAATTGCTTCAAGCAACTTGAATCCTTCGGGGATTCTCATGCATAAGTCATGACTTATGGATCCTTGAAAATAGGCTGTAATTGCATCCGTTAGAAGCATTTCTAATTCTTTCATATAATGCCAGCCTTATCGAAAATAATTACATCCACCAGAGGGGAGTATATCTCCTTACAATTAATACCAGGTCGTTTGGGTAAAACCTTGTGCTACAAATCGTGCATAGTGCGACAAGCCGTGCTTTCCCTTTTTTTCGCACAAACAACCATTTATAATCGACCGGTTTTATACCATTATTGTACGGACTACAGGTCCGAAAAATTCCTCGCTTCACAAATAGGTCTAACACAGCCTTAATTATATCTCTCCATATTTTGGCCAATCTTTCTGCGCCTACATTCATCAATAGATGGAGGTTCATGATCCTCATTTTCTTTCATAATATTTAGCGCTATATAAATATTCCGTCGATGGTTATTTCACGTCGGTTCCATCTTATTCCTGGCACTGAATAATTAATCGAGATCTCGTCATTTTCAAGTGTTTCTTCTGGAACTTTATCAATTGTGTCAGAAACCTCTTCTGGAGGATTTTCCTCTTCTTGAGGACTTTTAATTTGAACCTCTACTGGGGGTCTTATTTTCTCATTAGGGCCATCCTATCTCTTTGCTCCTTTTTCTCTATCGAGAATTTTTGTTTTCTTTGGAACCGAGTATATTCTACGCTTCTGGCGCACTTTAGATTCATTTGCATACTATACTTGTTCTTCTGGAACATTAATTTGAACAGAAGCATTTGCAGCTGGTATATAAGATTTGGTCACTTCATGTGTCTGGCAGTTGCATATCAATTTTCCAATCATACATTGATAATGCATTTCAATAATATCTTGATCCACCTGCTTATTTCCTCTCCTTATATTGGGTAAATTCTTTCATCAAATTAATAACCAATATACCCAACATACACATCATATATTCCCAGTCTTCTTTAAGGACCAATTTTATTATGCTGTGGTGGAGCATTATATACTGTACAACCAATGGTCTGAAGATGGGACACACTAGATTCGTGACCATGAACCAATTAAATGGGGAGATCTTATGATAACTTTTTGGCTTGATGCACACAAGTGCTGCTGCATGTAAAATACCATTTTCTCAAAACAGTAATATCTCATTAGCAATGGTCTTGCAATCAATTGGAAATATTTAATGAACTATTCACCCAGATTGTTTTAGGTGTGAACATAAGCTACAAGATATTCAACCATTATTTCCAACAATATACATTATCCATTGAAGAGATATACCAGCATTATCAAGACATATAGTCTTATAAAATAATTAGGGATGTGTACCCGTAATTGGCTTAATCAGAATAAGCGCGCAATATGCCAACTTGCGTCTAATAAGCACACAATAGACCATCTAGTCGATGCATCAAACCATGAAATTACCAAGATGGTCACACAATAGACCATTAGTCCGTGTACATATCCCTGAATTATTTCCAAAAACTTGCTGGTGATTCAAGGCCAACCTCATCACAGGAAGGACAAATAATTAATTTGTTTTCTTCGCAGCAAACAAACACATGGAAGTTCATTGATTGTAAAAACTTCCGATTTTTCAATGAATGTCCAAATAAATTCCGCACATCATTATTGATCCGGGATGGCCCAACCGGTCATGCCAAACAAGAAATCCATGAACCAACTTCAAGTTGGTCCCAACTTCAAGCTGCTATATATGTGCCAGCTTCAGGCTGGTATATATGTGTCAGCTTCAGGCTGCTATATATGTGTCAACTTCAGGCTGGTATATATGTGCCAGCTTCAGGCTGGATATGGTAACTTAGAGAAATTATTTACCAGCATCTGGTTGGTGCATACCAGCTGTAAATTACATATTTATCAGTCAACTTTTAGTTGGTCTTAGCTTTTATGCAAACTGTGTATTTAATAAATTATAATGAATTATTTGCTAGCTCCAGGCTAGTGTCAGCTTCGGGCTATTATGTACCAGATTTAGGCTGTTGTGTGCAAGCTTCAAGCTGGATACGATAACTTTTATTGACTCGAATATTTATGTAGTACATTCTAAAAAATTACGCAAGTAGACTTTCCACAACTTGTTTGTTACCTGCGGCAATAGCCTTTTTAATATGGAGATATTCAGTATCTCTTTCACTTATCTTCTCAACATAATATTTGCTTGAAAATAAATTCCTTTGCGACTTAAAAAAAAATTCATTTATGATTGTAAATATGAAAGTTTGTACTCTTCAAGAGTATAATGAAATTTATGCTCTTCTGGAGTATAATAAAAATTCAAGCTCTTCCAGAGCATAAACATTTTACTCTTCCGGAGTATATTAAAACTCATGCTCTTCTGGAGCGTAAATATGTGCTATTCTAGAGCATAATATAACTTGTGCTCTTCCGGAGCTTAGATATATACTTTTCTAAAGTGTAGTGAAAGTTATGCTCTTCTGGATCTTAAATATATACTCTTCTAGAGTATAGTAAACTTGTGCTCTTCTAGAGCATATTAATTTTCTTGAGATTGTACTATCATTGTTACTTATGAATAATTTCCGTTTATTAAATACGAAATATGTCATTGCAATGTCTTCAGGACAAATGCCCGAGTCAACGATAGTTTCAT
Organism: Turnera subulata; assembly: GCA_028386065.3. Classification (NCBI taxonomy): domain Eukaryota; kingdom Viridiplantae; phylum Streptophyta; class Magnoliopsida; order Malpighiales; family Passifloraceae; genus Turnera; species Turnera subulata. The sequence continues at coordinate 84,592 of JAKUCV010007441.1, read as the reverse complement.
GTTCACATAAAAAAATTAGCAGTAATAACATGCAAGAAATAAACATAATGTAATAAATATAACAAATGATAATAAAGATGAGCATAAAATAAAATCATTCAATATTGACTTGTACCTTCAGGGTATATTGGCTTGCACCTTCAGGGTAAGCAACGACTTCATCAATATTAGATTTGTCCTTCAGGGACACTTGATAACCATTTACTCGATGCCTTGTTATAAGGCCTGTTTGTGTCCAATCAAATGTTCATAACCACATACAATTACATTCACTTTAGGGAATGGAGCAGAGCCAATTGGACAAGAATCATAATAGTTTTTATTTATAGTTAGTCACTTCGTTTTGCCATAATGAGGCATAGGATTAATTCGAATATTTCGTGAATTCTCTTTCACCATATTGCTACTGTAGTAGCACATATGATGCATAAAATAAATTGTTTTCTTTTTGTATCAACATCAACTTTTTATTCTCCACACACAATATAGTCTGAGAACTCATTCGAAATATAACTGCATCATATAAATTTAAAATCTTGCAACTTCAGGTGCATATGCATGTAATAAGATTTTTGGAGAATATCCATCTTCTGGTGGTCATATAATATCCAACTTCTGGTGGTCATATAATATCCAACTTCTAATGGTCATATTTTTCTTCAATTTTCTTTTAATTTAAAGATCTGCAGGATCTTTTAGCAATAAGACTTCCGTTCTTTGCTTTATTTCCTCCTTTTATTGTGTCTTCCAGACTATTAGCATTTAAATGCATTTTAGCGCCCATGACTAATTTCTTCCGGAAATTTTTTGGGCCTCGAATTCAAATAACATAATTCCAAAAATTAAATAAATAAAAGACTTAATTAAAATAAATAAACACGGGTCTTTTATTAATTAGCCCAATTAAAATTAAATAACCAAAAAATTAAATGCAATGGGCCTTGTATGAGCCCAAGTAAAACATAAACATAAATTAAATAAAAGCATAATAATATAGAATATATAATATATGCTTACTCGATAAATCTTTCAGTAGTAATAATAGCATAATAATATAATATGCACACATAATAATGCACATAAATTGATATGCATAATATATTACCATATAATTTTCATATCACTTTAATTCTTGAAATAATCCTTCAAAATAATATTTCTGGAATATGTTATATAGATATATTTTTCCAAATTTAATTTAATGTAAAACTTTCTTTTTTTATTTTTTTTATATATATATGAAATTGGGCCACTCCAGGAGAACCAGCCCAGGACCAGCCCAGGATAACCAGCCCAGGACCAGGCCACAAGCCCAGACCCAAGGACCAACCCTCAACTAAGCTGGTCATCCATCCCGTTCATGAAAACGGGTCACTTACCTCCAACCAGGGAACCACACGGGTTCAGTGACGGGCGGCACGGCACGGCACGACGCGGCGAGGGCAGCGACGGTTGAGGCGCGAGGTCGAGCAGGTCCGACGGCTGTGGAGTCGACAACGGGAGACGACGCGGCACGCCTTCATTACCCGACTCCGGCTCGGCGGTTGTCGATGACGGCGGGTCGAGCTCGGGCGGCTGTTTCGTCAGCTCGTCTCCACAGAGCAGCGGCGGCGGCGTGGAGAACTAAGGGGCGGGGCGGCGACGAGCGGGACTGTAACAGCCCGGGTAAAATTTTTGATTTTTACCGGGACTGTAGAAGTCGTTTTACCGTGATTTACTGTTGAATTAATCTTGGGTAATTAATTCAAGGTAACCGGGAGTCGTTTTTCGAAACCGAGAGTTTTCCCGCGCTCGTAATTTTTCCGTGAATTTTTCGGAACTAAGTTGGTATTTTTCGGGTTTCGGAATTTCTCGGAAAATCACATCGGAAAATAACTAAGGAGGTATCTATTATTTTCTGGTCCGGATCGGACTCGCCCGTAATACAGATGATTTGTATTATTGATTACTCACATGTGGTATAGTGAAAAAAAAAACACAGTATAAAAGCAGAACCGGTGAAGAAGGAAGGAGGAAGGGAAGAAAAGAAAAAAAAGAAAGAAGAGAAAAAAAGAGAGAAAAGAGAAAGAGAGGGAGAGAAAAAAAAAGAAAGAAAGAAGGAAAAAAAAAAGAGAGGAAAAAATGGAAACCGGAAAAAGAAAAGAGAGGAAAAAAAAGAAAAGAAAAGAAAGAAGAGAGAAAAAGAAAAAGAAAAGAAGAAGAAAAAAAAAAGGAAAGGAGAAGAGGAGGAGCAGGAGCCACAGCCGCCGCCGAGCCGGACCCCCTCCCCTGCACACCTCCACCCGCCTCGCCGTTCACCGCTCGTCACTTTCCTCCCGCCTTCGCAGAGCCGCCGCCGACCGAGGAGCCGTCGCGAGCAGGCCTGCAGCCGACGCCAGGATCCACCGTCCCTCCCCTCGCGTTTCCTCTTCCCTCGCCGCGACACGCGACACCGCCGCCCCGAAGCGCCTCCTTGCTGCAGCACGACGACCGAGGCGACCACCTATAGCTGCCATGCCGCGTCGCACGCCTCGCCGTTCATCCTGCTCCTGCGCCGCCGCCGGAACTCACCCAAGGTGAGCTGTGAAGAAGACGACCCGGACATGGGTCGCGGGTCGCCGGGTTGACCCGATTTCTTGTGGGTTATGTCTTGCGCTGATTGGTTTTGGGCTGTGCTTCGTGGGCTGTGACTTGTGGATTTTGTTAGTGGGCTTGGGCTCGGTTGGGCAAGCGCTGGGCCGGACCTTGGCGGGCCTGCTGCCTTGGTCTGGGCTTGGTCCTGTTCAGCCCAGTCCATTTAATTAAAAAAACAATTTAGTTATATATATATTTATTTATTAATAATCTGATATATATTTTGGAAAAAATTATACAATTATTTTGAGAAAATTATTCCAATTTAACTTTGGTATTTTCATTAAAATATAAACATATTTAATTTGATAAATAATTAAGATTATGTTTAGGAAAACTATTATTAATTGGAAAAATATATATATATACCTTGAAAATAATTTCTGGAAATTAATATGTATATTATTTTCGTCTGGAAAATTTTGATGTGGTAAATGTATATAAATATGTATTTGGAAAATTAAAGTTAATTATATTTTGTGTTGGAAAATTAAATTGCATATGTATTTAGAAAAGATAAATACTATATATATTTTCTGAAAAATTATAAATAGGTTATTATTTCTCTTGAAAATTATGGTAATTATTATTTGGAGAAAAATATAATTATTTTATGAAAATATTTTGAAAGGGGTTTTAATTAAAGTATGGTACCGAAATTATATTCGGATATACGTACGGTAAATATTTTCGGTAAAAGATAATAATAAAAGATAAGTAATCAGGATGGGTATATTTCGTAAAATTGGCATCATGACATACTCTTATGTGCATTTATGTGAGTACGTGTTGTTTTGTTGTATAGGTTTTTGGATATCGGGCAGTTTCCCGAGGAGCCAGCGTCGGACCGGTCATTGTCTCCGAAGTTGAGTAATCAGCCAAGGTGAGGATGGATTTCTTTCAATATGTGCCTGTATTACTCGGTTATTTTGTTTTGTGGATTATTGCATTGTTGAGTATTGTGGTTGTTGTGGTTGTTTCGGAATAGTGATCCCATTGCCTTGATTGTTGTCGGGATGTTTATCCCAGTATTTTGGTTGGTATTTGGATGTTGATCTTGAGTCTTTTGGGTATAAGACATAATGGAATTAATTAATCAATTGTGACAAGGATGTCAATCCTTGGTATTTTGGTTAGGGATGTCGATCCCTGTGATTTGATTTTAATGACGGTAATGTAATTGTCACGTGGTAAGTAGAGGTACGACCGGATGGTTTGAGACTGTTTTGTGGTGCCATGATCTGGGTTACTTGTGATGGGCATGTTGATGCCGGTTTGATTGGGATGTTGATGCCTGAGTTTGATATTGGGAAGTTGATCCCGGGTTCTTTTTTATCTGGCACCAGGAGCAGGTTGATAACCTGGTACGACCCTAGCTTATCCGTGACGGGGCCCGGAAAAGATAAAATTGGATAATTGGTTTTTTTTTTTTAGTCTTTTCGGCTTTGGGTCGAGTCTTTTGGTTTGACTGTTGTGCTTGCCTTGAGTAATTTTAGTGTTCATATTGTTGGTCTTTCCTTCGTCGGTGAGCACTTCGGACTCACCCCTCACCTGCGGGCTTTCATCCCGTAGGATGAGTTATTTTTTGTACAGGTTTGGTGCATTCCAGACAGGCTGCGGCGTTATCCCTTGGACAGGGCTCGGATCCATAGTTTGCATCTATGCATACAGTGTTTATGTGAGTTTTATAAGTCTTCCGCTGTGCAATGTTTTTGCTATTATTGGGCCATTGGGCCGGTTTTGTTATTTATGATGTTTATTATTTTGGGCCGTTGGGCCCGAGTTATTGTTGTGTACACTGTATGCTGGGTTTTGTTGGGTTGGGTTGGGTTGTTACAGTTCCGGCACGTGTTTACTGTGTACGGTGAATACGGGTCGGGGTGCTTCAAGGACGGCAACAGCAGGCGTCGCGAAGGAGGCTGGCTGCAGGTGAGGGGCAGACCCGACGGGGCTTGCAGGGTCGTCAGGCGTGGCCGTCGGGTTTTCCTCTCCCGGTGCCGCGTCCGGAGGCGGCAAAGGATGGGGAAAGCGCCGGCCGGTCGGCGACGGTGAGAGGAGGGCCGTAGTGGTGGCGGTGACGCGAGAATCGGCACGAATCCGTTCGCCATAAACAGTAACTCAAGGGTGACGAACTGTTCACTTCTTTGTTTTTCGTTTTTGTTTTTGTTTTTTTTATTTCTTTCTTCTCTTCTGTAGGTTTTCTTCTTGTTCGGGTAGAGGCATTATCGTGTTGATAACATGTTATAAAACTAGTATTTAATACTGTGAATTTTCACAGTTATGATGATGAAGGGGAGAAGGAGGAGGAGGCAGAGGGAAGAAGAAGCTGAGGGGAATGAGCTGTCTTTTTTTGCTCGTTTCATCTTATTCAACAGAATATATATACTGGTTTTTGTATAGTAGGTAGGTATAATAGCATTTACACATGTTTTTTCATAACAAAATAGAATTTATTCAGTAAATTGTGGACTGCCACGTTTTGGTCAATTAAAAAAAAATAGCTATTGTAAGTCCCACAGCTCTAAGGACATCTATGTTGGTATCGCTTTTTATGTATAAAAATTCAATACTAGTAATTATAGTTTTATGGGCATTCTAGTATATAAAGAATAATATATAGGGTTGCACTCAATCCTCTCAAGCTAGTGTATCAAGTAGTCAATTTACTGGATCTAATTTATCAAGATGTTTGGTTGACATGTATATACATAAAGTGATTATTCTAACTGATGCAATTTTTTGTGTTACGTTGTTTTTCTTTTTTCCTAATATGTTGTTATAAAATTGTAGTCCACCCTTCCGTCCTAATATCAAAAGTATCTACATTTTTTATTCGTTTGATGCCATGCAACATCTCTTTATTGTACCTCAATAAATTTAATAATGGCTTAATATCTCTTTTGCCTCCTAGTTTGGCAACCACTTTGGATTTGGTAAAAAAAATTTTCTTGTCCCTTCACTTTTTTGTTTTCGCATTTGTTGTCTCTCTTCCTTTTTTTTCACTCAACATGTCACTCAACTCTTAATTTACCAGTTCACCTTGTCCTTCTTACCCCCAGCAGCCGGTTGGTGCGTGTGAGGCTGACACGTGTCTGTAGTAGGAATTAAATGCAATAATTTCTATTATTGTTCTTTCCCTTAACTTTATATTCATGATAAATCTCTGGATTAATACATGTTATGTACATGTGTGGACATATGCTAGGTGCATATGACGGGAAGAGAGGCTTAGTGCCAAGCTCATCAAAAGGTATGTCTAACAGACAGGTTAGCTCTCTCACACGAGTAACCATCTCTATGACTAGGTGTGTCATTGGTAAACATATTGTCGCCTTGATATTGTTCAAGATGAGGTCAGTCATGATTGACCGAAGATAAAACGAAGTAATGTTTTATCTTGTCTGTTCAAAAGCTAGGTAGGGTTCTGTTGGAAAACGGTAGAGTGGTGGACCCAAGTTAAACACTAGGTGTGTTTGAACTATTACCTACACAGTATTATTAATGACATATACTCCAATGAGGGATGGAGAAAATACTGTGGCACATGAATTCATACCATGTGTGCTTTGTGACCGATTAAGGAGTAGGAAATATGATCTCATTTCCTTACTGTGTGAGCCTTGAGAAATTATTAAATTTCTCACAAGCGCCCTTAGGGACCTTTTACCACTACTTGAAACCTTAGCTTGGTGTTGCTATCTTGGTTGTATTCTGAATGGCCATGAGTGATTCGACCTAATCGGGATATGTCAGAAAAGTAGCTGAGTTAAGATGTAGAGTTTTTAAGTAAAAGGGAAGATCATTGAGTGTTGCATTTTTCCTTTGTGTTCGCAATGTGGCCACTTATGTTTTTCAGTAAAACATAATTGTGAATACATGTAGAGAATTGGGATCTGTGTTTCTCTTAAATGCAACTAAATGTATCTAGGGAGCTTACATACTTACTCTACTTGAACTCTGTTGTATATTCTTAACAGATGTATAATAGAGTTATCTACTTGAGCTATTGTATATTCCTAACAGATGTACAATAAAGAGCTCTTACTAGTATGTTGGTCGCACGACCTATTTACCCGTATGAAAAGTTATGAAGAAGTAGATGGCAGTGTCCATCATGTGTGAGTGGGAGATATTGGTTTATTGGGTTGTACACCCATGATGGACTAGGCCTATTTGGTAAAGCCCAGGTCCATATTCTTTTTATAGAAAACTGTTAGTCAGTTCTCTCTACTACTGTGGGTAGTGAACACAAGATAACGTGTGTGGTTATCTCTAACTGTACTCTCTCTCTCTCTCCCTCTCTCTACTCTCTAGCTTTTGTGCAGAAAAATATAGAAATCATCTTCATACAAAACTAGGGTTCTTAGGTTGTGGTTAGTGGGTTATTTTCTAGTGAATAATATCCTAGTGATCTAACTCCCGACCAACAAGTATGCTGATGATCCAGAGGAATCAACCGATCCAGACTCCGGTTTCAACGGGCTCCAATTCAACAGAAAAGATAAGTCTTCTTCTTCTGTTAATTTATTCTTCCGCTGTGCTATATGTTTATGTGTTGAACATGATTAATTTCCCTACAGACAAAGATCTTAATTTGGTCTGACGGATCATCGTAAACAACCAACATGTGTCCAGTCTCTTCAGACATGTTCTTCACATTATGCGGGGGCAACTTTAGAACCTGCGATGAAAATATCAACAGTTTATAAAACTAACCTAATTTACAAAGTAATCAAGAAGTTTTAGAACAATCCAAGTAGAATTCAAGCATACAATAAAACATCGATTAGCAGCAAAAAAGAATTCAAACATACAAGGATCCCAGTATAAAGGAAAACTGATAAAGGTGTTCTTACAAGGACTGAATATTGTCATCCTGATACTTTTGTCATCCACAACTCACCGAACCGAGAATATAAATTATACAGAATATTCTTCTCACATGCATCATAAATTCATGAAATTTCAGTTCCCTGGCAACAATGAGAACAGTATAACACACCAGAAAGTTATTATCCCTTCCAGTTAAAAGCAAATGTCAAGTAACAAGAAGCAATGATTTATTCATTCACTCCACAGTTACATAATATTATATGTAATTATTACCAGCAATGAGGACTTAATTGTATAATTATAAAAGACTTACATGACTGAATTTAAAATTTAGGAGGGAAACTAGTATATACTATTGGCGGGCAGCATGCGACGTCATCTAAATGCTGTCCTTGATACACAATTGACACAAATTCAAAAGTACGGGGATATAATTGAACGGAAAAAAAAGTTGGCGTATACAATTGACGAATTTGAAACAATAGCAACACCAAATATACCATTAACCCTTAAAAAAAAAAAATATTGTCTGAGGTTGTTATGTTCTATCAATTAAATCAAAGAAGATAAGATGAGAAGTTTTGTCATCTGGAGTTATAGGTATATGTCGTTGTTAATGAAATTGTTACTTTGATTCTTGGTAGCACAGACCTTGGGTCCTTTTGTAGATAGACACAACATGCATATATAGTTCTAGGTTCATTTTCAGCGCATTCACCTCCTGTATGGTTATAAGAAGTTTAGTTGCCCTATGGTCAAGCGAAGTCTTATCTGTACACATATATATCATGCAGTTTCAAGGGTTTTGGCCATTTAATGTGGGTAAAGTGGACATTAATGATGAGTTAATAACAGTTGTATTATTAAGAACCTTAAATAAAGCTGGTAATTAAAGTCACTAAATGCAGTGTAACTTGTTAGAGTTTTTTTGTCTTTGGAAGCAAAACTTTCACTACAAATAAGAAGAACAAGAAGAAGAAGGGTTGTGATGATGATGATGATGATGAAGAATATAAGAGGAGGAGTAATGAGTAGTAGTATGATGGCTGTGCTACTGCTACTGTTTCTTTTCTTACAATTTCCCTCTTCCGAGGCTGGGTTTTGGGGCGGGGTTTGGGACAGAGTTAAATGTCTGGGGTTTATGCGGCATACTGTCACAGTAACAAATTTCTTGCCAGGCAACTTGGAAAATCTGGAATTCTACCGAATATATACAATGAAAAACCCATGGAATGAGAAGCTCGCAGATCTTTCGATAGGCCAAGAAACAAAAAAATTGCTGGGACGTAATGGTGTTTTTACATACCAGTACTGTGGGAAGTGGGATTTTGAGCCAGTATATCTAAATTTTGAATATACGGATCCGATTACTCATAAACGATGGCCTTATCAAGTTCAATTGGTTGGGGAAGGTATGGACTGCTACCAAAAGGGCACCCCCTGCAAGACCAAACTTTACCGGCATCATGCTTGGCGTCTCTTACATAATAAGTGGATCCGGACCAACTATTGGTAAGTGACTTAGTATATAAGGCTGTCCAATCAATAATCATTCTATGAAGGATTGTTTAAAACAATTTTATTTCTATTTTTACTATTGGAATAATAAATTCTATTAAAAATTATTATCCTTTTTTTTGCACTCTTTTACTTTTCTTTTGATATTATACTCCATAATCTTTTTTTTTTAGGACAAATGTCATTTTTCTTTTTGTCTCTGCTTTGTTCTCCATATTTTAAAAAATGAAAATGTAACCCCGTTTGTTACATTTTGGATTGATTCCATCCCTCCTCACAAATCCCTCATGTTTCTCTTATTTTGGTATTTAAAGAGCGGATGAAAAATGACATTACTCCATTTAATTTTTTCATAAAATATTGTACTCCATATTCGCGATCGCGACCCACTTCGCTTTTGTGTGACATATGAAAACTCGACACCGTCATCAACTTTTGTAGGGATTGAGTTAAAAGTACTAAATTAAAAACATCGAGATGAACCAAAGGATAAAGTCAATTCAAATTATAACATAGGGATAAATTAAAGAGCAAAGATGAAAAATGGCATTGCACTACTTTTTTTCATAAAAATATTATACTCCATGGTGAAACAGTAACTATACAATGCATCATCTCTCTCTCTTGAAAGTTTATTATGGGAGTGTAGAAAAGAATAAAGAGAGAGAATGTGAGAAAAATACTAATTTCATTGATAATACCACAACAAGGAAAGGAAATAAATCACATAATATTCATGCAGTCAACTAATTGAAATCCTAGAATATTAGACTCAAATCATTCCACTAATTTCTCAATCAATTAGTGTAGATTTTGCTCAATTATCTCCTCCATCAATAGTTGACATGGTTCCCCAATCTTGGAAAATCTGCTAGCTTGATTTGAGCCTTGATGTGGGCATTGATGACTCATGCCAACATTCCCCCTCAAGTTGGACATATATGACAAACATGACCAACTTGAGAGGTTCATGAGTCATGTCACGTTTTTTGTTGTCACCAATCTTGCTTCCTCTGCCATAATATTCGGCGGCTAGTGCTAGTCAAGCTATTATGGATAAAGCAAGAAACCTATTATGGTTTTTAAGGAAAAACTCTAAATTCAATTCCTATTTTTAAGGAAAAAAAAATCTAAACCACAATTAGGCTTTTATGGAAAAAGCTCGAAACCACATGATGCTTTAAGGACAAAGCTCGAAACCCATACTAACTTTTTAGGAAAAAGCTAGAAACCACATGATGCTTTTAGGATAAAGCTCGAAACCATATGATGCTTTTAAGGATAAAGCTCGAAACCACAACTCCTCCCTGAATATGGTTTTCCTGAAGCCATATCAGGTTCTCTCCTTGAATATGGGTTTGGTGATGCCATATCAGATTTGGCACTGGATATGGTACCACTTTCTAAATTCCATTTTCTTCAGTACAACTCTCCCCCTGAAGAGGATGGTCTTGATTTTTTTTGGTTTTTTTTATTGTGTGTGTGTATTTTTTTTAAACAAAAACGAGCCCGGCAGGTGACTACGGGATCATGTCACCCGCCGGCAGCGGAAGCATTTGATAAAAACTCGGAGCAGGATCTTCTGCTCTGCTACCATGTAGGAAAAAAATAAAGGGGGAGAATAGGAGAAAAGTACTAATTTCAAGTTAATACCACTAACCTTCAAGGCATTACACTTATATAGAGAATTACATCAACAAGGAAAGGAAATAAATCACATAACAATCATGTAGTCAACTAATTGAAATCCTAGAATATTAGACTCAAATCATTCCACTATTGCTCAATTATCTCCTCCATCAATAGTTGACACGGTTCCCCCAATCTTGAGAAATCTGCTAGCTTGATTTGAACCTTGATGTGGGCATTGATGACTCATGCCAACCGGGAGAGTAACTTATAACTTTAAGATTATGTTGGTGAATATCTTTTTCTTCTCACTTTTCCGCTTTTGTCATGCGATTAAATCGACGGTGTTGAAGCTCGAGGGTTTTGTTCTTGTACTATAACATATTTAATCATCAATACAATATCCATTTGCAATGCGATTAATGGTAACATGGAAAATTAATACTCCCTCCATTCCGTTTTAATTGACATTTCGGGAGAAAAATTTTGTTCCAAAAAAATTGTCGCTTTGCACTCTTCAATGAGCATTAATTGAATTGTTTCCATATGTATCCTCCACTTTACATAACAATTACATCTAATTTGACTATTTTTATTAAAAGTGAAATAAGTGTAAGTTGGTCAAATAAACCTAGATTTTAGGCTATTAATTATCTTCCTTAATTTGTGTAAAAATTCTTTAAACGTCAATTAAAACGGAATGGAGGGAGTAGTTCGACTTGGGTGGCAGTTCAACCAATCTGACTATGATTTGGGAAGTATACTAATCTAGTTAGATTGGTAAAGTGTACTGTATAAACTTAGATAAAACGTCCGATTTCATGATGACCCATTTGAATTAATTCGGATTAAAAACATGGGATAGGCTTGTCGATCATGTTTTTTAGCTGAAATCTGATTCAGATCTTTATTTTTGGCCACCAGTATGCAAATTAAAGAGCCACAAGATGGTGACTAATCAAACCCTCCCACCCAATATCTCTATTTTGAATATAAGACTTGGATTACTCATAAGAAAATCAATTACTCCAAGACTTGGGGTTATCGTATTCAAGTGGGTGGGGAAAGTATGGAGTGTTACCACAAGGGCACCCCTGCAAGACCAAACTTTACCAGCCCCATGCTTGGCGTCTCTCACATAATAAGTGGATTCGGACCAACTATCTACTTTCAATTGTGCCTCTTCTTTGTATATAAGGTTGTCCCATCATATAATTAATTAATTTTATGAAGGATTGTCTAAACAGTTTCATTTCTATTTGTATTAATTCTATTAGAATAACAAATTTTATAGAAAATTATTATCTTTTTCACTCTTTTTCTTTCTTCCTTTTTTAATATTATATACTCCATGATATTTTCTTCCTTTTGTGTCTCTGCTTTGCTCTCCATATTTTTAAAATTAAAAATATATCCCCGTGTGTTACATTTTGAATTCATTCCATCCCTCACCAATTCCTCATGTTTCTCTAATTCCTGGCATTGATAAATTGGATCTAAAACTTTGGATCAAGATAAAGTAAGAACGAATGGGTGAGCTCTGTTAACGTTGTGAGCGCATCACCCACTGCATCCAAAACTGCCCATAAACTCCATGGAATGATGAGGGTATTGAGATGGACAGCCACATTTTGGTCAATTACAATATAAAATAGAGTGCAAGTATTATAAGTCTCACAACTATGCAAATTGTGGACAGCCATACATTTAGAAGTTCAATTACTTGTATAAAAGAAACTAAATGAGTAACATAGACTCATATATTTAATACCATAACTCGAATTCACCATCTTATTCAACAAAGTATAAGATAGAGAAATTTAATGGAGGATCTAACTTTAGTCTTTGCAAGATTAGAATGAGGTCTTTTGTGGTGTTGAAATGATTGTGGGAGGCAAATGAGATTTTTCGTGAAGGTACAATAGATACGGTGAAGGCAGATATGAAGGGTAAGGGTTTGAGTGCGATTTTCAGTTTTACTGATTTTTTGCATTGTTGGCTGTATGGATGAGTAGCATGCAACCTTTGTATTATACGTTGTTCTTTTTCTTTTTCTTTTTCTTTTTTCCCTAATATGCTGTTATAAAATTGCAGTCCACCCTTCCCTCCTACTATCAAAGTATCTACATTTTTGAATCATTTGAGGCCAAGCATTATCAATCTATATTGTTCCTTAAGTTTTTTTTTTTCAAAAAATGAGATTATTTAATGTTAGTTAAGGTGAACATTAATGATGATGAGTTAATAACAGATGTAGTAGTATTAAGAAGCTTAAATAAAGCTGGTAATTAAGTCACACTAGTAACTCACCCTGGGTGGAATTCAATGCACCTTTTTTTGTTGTAACTTGTTAGAGCTAGCTAGGAGTTGTCTTTAAAAGCAAGAATTTTGCACAAATACTGCAGCAATGCAATTAGACTGAGACCACCCACACCTCTCTCTGTCTCTCTTAATATGAGTACGATGATGAATAGGAGTATGATGGTGGTGCCCCTCCTACTGTTTCTCTTCTTACAATTTCCCTCCTCCGAGGCCGGGTTTTGGGACAGAGTTAAATGTTTGGGGATGAGGCGGCACACTATCACAGTAACAAATTTTTTGCCAGCCAAATTGGAAGCTCTGGAATTCTACACACATGGTGTAGTGATAACAGCCGAAAGGGGACATGATGACTGGGTACCAGTGCCAAAAGATGTGGTAGAAGTCAAAGAAAGGGTAAAAATTCTGGGACGTAATGGTGCTCATACATTCCAGTACTGTGGGAACTGGGAACGTGATGACCCATTGTATCTTTATTTTGAATATAAGACTTGGATTACTCATAGGAAAATGCATTACGCCAAGACTTGGCGGTATCGTATTCAAGTGGGCGGGCCTGGTATGGACTGTTACGACAAGAACACCCCTTGCAAGACCAAACTTTACCAACGCCATGCTTGGCGTCTCTCACATAATAAGTGGATGCGGACCAACTATCTACCTAAAAACGTGTATTAGGCAGCGTTTGGAACGTGGGACTGCGGACTTGGACGGATTTATTTCTCTAAGCTTGTCCCATCATATAATTATTTCTATTGGGAATAATAAATTTTATAATAATTATTATCATTTCTTCACTCCTTTTCTTCTTCCTTTTTCTAATATTATACTCCATAATCTCATTTTAGGATAAATATCATTTATTAATTTTGTTTGTCTCTGCTTTGCTCACCATATTTTTAAAATTCATCCCGCTGTTACATTTTGAATTAAATTGATTCCATGATGAATTGGTATTTAAAGAGCAACACATGTATGGATGAGAAATGGCATTACTCTTTTTTTTTTTTCATAAAATATTATACTCCATACTGGCCTCATCACTCCACTTATATGATACCGAAAACCTTGACACCGTCATCAATTTTTGATAAAATTGAAAAACTGAGATGAGCTAATGATGAATCAGTTCAAATTATAACATAAGGATAAATTTAAACAACAACACATGGATGAAAAATGGCATTATTCTAATATTTTTTCATAAAATATTAGGATTAAAACCTTTTTCATCTTTGTGTTCGCTTTTAAAGTTGCAATTCATTCCTGTGTAAGATTTTGCCTCTTTACATCCTTGTGTTTACCTCTTTTGGTCTGTTTTGGTTTCTCCGGCCAAAGTCCGGCGAAAATTACTGACGTGGCAAGTTTTCCGATGCCACGTCAGTTTTGTGGGGCCCACATATTAGGGTTAACTCAAAACCAAACCAATTCAACATGGGCCATTCCTTTCAACCCAATAACCCGTTTTATGAATTTTAAATTCACAAAAATACCCATGCCCATACCGTTTACTTTTCTCTGCCAATTTGTTTTTATTTATTATTCTACTCCATAACTTTCTCCTCTAAATTATCTCACTTACTTTTTTTCTTTTTCAATCGTCAAAACAAGCAATGAACAATTGCCCAATATTTAGAGAGACAATTTTCGCCCGATTCACAAGATGAATATTAAAAATTGCACAGATTTTTTTCTCCTCCAGTGAGGGAGAATTGATTGAAAGAAACAATCAACGACCCACCACCACTGTCACCACATCAAGCAGCGGCCAATCCACCCTCCACACTCTTATCTCCTTCTCCCCAAACCCAGCAGTACCGCCGTTCACCAACTCACCACCACCATGGAATCGCAAGCCACCCCATCTCCCTATTCTTGTGGTCACGCCTCGTGGGTAACGCCGCCAACCCTCTCCTCTCTTCCCTTCAATCCGTCGCGGCCGTAAGAGGGAGCAAAAACTACAGCTGGATGAGCCGAGGCTCGACTAGGCAGCGACAGTGACGAGGTTGAGCAAACCCGTCCAACACCGTCGAGGGGGTAACGCCGCGTCGCTGTGCTCCTCTTTTTCCGATCAATTTCTTATTTTGTTGGGCTTCGCTCATTTTCTTCTATTGACGGATTGTGTTTAATCGAGTTTACTATTTGCTCTGGGGTGTTTTGCTGATGGTGGATGGTGGTTCTATGGTTGACGTTGATGGCGGCTTGTAGTTGCTGGTGGTAGATCCGGACGGTGAATGCGTTGGCCAGAGTTGGTGGATTTTGGTGCTTGGATTTTTTTAGTACTGTTTAATTTTTTTTTTTTTACATTTTCAGATCTGCGATGTCTTAGAATTGTAAATTGTAAATTATAATAATGATGTAAAGGAATTGTAATTACATCGCATCTCTATATATTTTACGGATTTTTGGTTTTCATATTATAATAAATAGGATTTTTCTATCTTGTACCTAGGGACATAGGATAACCTCCTAAGAAAAGAAACAAAATTTATTAATTAATGATCATCATTCTCCGATAGACTGAAATAAACTTTTCAGTGTAATTAATGTAAAACATATCAATATAAGGTTATTTCGGTTACAAAGAAAATAATGATCATTAATTGTAAAATTTTATTTCCTTCCTTAATAGTTTATCATGTGCCCCTAGGACACAAGATAGAAAAATCCTTATAATAATGATGTAAAGGAATTGTAATTGTTATTTCTAATTTCATGTCATGTGTAACACTTTTATTTTATCATTTTCTTGTATTTTGATACTATAATTTTAGTTGATCCTTGTAAAGCATAAATTAATTATGCATCAATAAAGTTTCTTTTAACAATATTTATCATAAAAACTTTTGGACATAAGATTGTGTCTCGGAATAATTATTTTAATCAGAAGGTAATTTTTTTGAGTAATTTACTCATAAAAAATATAATTTGACCATTTTAGCTAAAAATATCGAAAAATGTGAGGCGGGGTATTTTTTGTGAATTTATTCATAAAGCGGGTCATTTGGTTGAAAGGAATCGGTCACATTGGGTTGAAAGGAATGGGTCATGTGGAATTGGTTTGGTTTTGAGCTAACCCTGACATGTAGGTCCCCACAAAGCTGATGTGACACCGGAAAACTTGCAATGTCAGCAATTTTTGCCGGACTTTGGCCGGAGAAACCAAAAGAGGTAAACACAAGGATGAAAAGAGGTCAAAATCTTACACAGGAATGAATTCCCACTTTGAAGGCCAACACAAGGATGAAAAAAAACTTTAATCCTAAAATATTATATCTATAATGAAACATCAACTATAGAGGCATCATATCTCTCTCTTCTAACTGATCAAAAAAAAAAATCTCTCTCTTCTACGGCTTTCCTCAGTTTTTCGAAAAAAAATGGAAATAGAAAATCCTCTCCCCTATTTCTAGAATTTTTTCAAATTTCAAACTCTTTGGGTTGTTTTTTTTTAGGTTCATAATATCTAAGTTCTGAAGATGTCAAATTTATATCTTCAACAGCAAGCATTGTGAAAGGGAGATGATGAGAATTTTCCTAAAGATACGGGGAAGGCAGATCAAAAGGATAAGGATTCGAGTGCGGTTTTCAGTTTCAATCTTTGTATTGGGTTGTTCTTTTTTTTTTTTTTCCTAATATGCTGTTATAAAATTGCAGTCCACCCTTCCCTCCTACTATCAAAGAATATGAATCTTTTTACATCTCCTCCCCATGTTATTGTGGATCTGTTGGAGATGGACAGAGTTCACAGCTGATTTTTTTTTTTTTTGTAGGCTCTGCTCATCTTTTGTATTTTGCTGTTACATACATTAATAACATATGTTCTCCGTCCTTGACCAAAAAAAGTGTCTATATTTTTCAATCATTTGAGGCCAAGCAACATTACTCTATATTGTTCCTTCTTTTTTCTAAAAAAAATGAGATTATTTAATGTTGGTTAAAGTGAACGTTAATGGTGAGTGAATAACAGCTGTTTTTTTTTTATATAAATAACAGCTGTATTATTAAGAAGCTTAAATAAAAGGCGGTAATTAAAGTAACTAATAACTCTCCCCGGTGAAATTCAATGCATCTTTCTTCATGTAGTAACTTGTTGGAGTTTTGTTTTTAAAAGCAAAGTTTTCACTACTAAATACTGCAAAAGCAATGCAATTATACTGAGCAGACAACGTAGACTTCTCTTACAAAAAAAAAAAAAAAGAAGAACAAGAAGAAGAAGGGTTGTGATGATGATGAAGAATATAAGAGGAGGAGTAATGAGTAGTAGTATGATGGTTGTGCTACTGCTACTGTTTCTCTCCTTACAATTTCCCTCTTCCGAGGCTGGGCTTTGGGACGAATTTAATTGTCTGGTGTCAGGGCGGTATATTATCACTGTAACAAATTTTTTGCCAGGCAACTTAAGAAATCTGAAATTCTATGTAAGATATACAGGACATGTCAGTCGCCGAGAAAACTCCGGAATAATGGTAGAAAAGGAAGAAGAGATAAGGGAAGTCCTAGAAAAGAAGGGATTTCTGGAACATCATGGCCCTTTTACATTCCAGTACTGTGGGGTATGGCCTCGTGATGGCCCAATATACCTTTCTTTTGAATATACTCATAAACGCAGGACTAGGGTTTATCGTATTCAAGTGGGTGGGCAAGGTATGGAGTGTTACGACATGGAATACCCCTGCCAGACCAAACTTTACCAGCGCCATGCTTGGCGTCTCTCACATGATAGGTGGTTTCAGTTCAACTATCTACGCTAAAGTGACTTAGTATATAAGGTTGTCCGATCATATAACTATTTCTATTGGAATAATAAATTTTATAAAAGCTAATTATCATTTTTCACTCTTTTTTCTTCCTCCTTTTTCTAAAGTTTCTTGTGCATGTGGGATGCACAAGATATAGTAATATATAATATTAATATTTTTAAAGTGATTATTATTAATAATAGAGTTAATATGAAATTATAAAAAAAATAGTTAAGCAATTTATTTATGAATAAATTGAGTAAGAAGAGATAGTGAAATATTAAAAATTCTTCCCTAAATTATATTTAAATTATTCATTTATCATAATTAAAATATGATTCTTCATATTTTTATTATTTTTAATTTAATTCTTTGTGATACATATAGTTTAAGTTATAATACTAATAAAATTTCTGATAGCTCCATCCTTTATATCAATTTTAAATTTCTCTGTATTTATTTTTTGGAATAAATTTCTTGTTTAAACATGTTAATAACTTTTTTTCTTTTACATTAAATTTCTATTACGTAATTTCTGTTACTTTTTTACGAGATAAGATTTTTTAATAAACTGTAGTGTTGATTACGTATTTATATTGTTTATTGTCTCTATACCTAGAATTTTAATTTATTTAAATATATATTATTTAATTAAATACCTTTTATAATTAATTTAATATTTACTTATAATTATTTTTTATACATGGTTTCTTTTTTACTTCTTATGATAACTTAAATATAACATTTACTTTCTATAATTTAAAATATAGTAAAAAATTTTATCTTGTTTATTCTATTTCTTCATTTTATAACATAAATTTGTATTTATTTTTAAAGTTGTAAAAATATTATTTTAATAGTTAATGTAGTATAGTAATTCCCGTAACAACTTCATATGTTTATTATATGATGATATATATTTTACTCACTTCTTTATCATCATCTTCATACATATTATAGATTTTATTTTTATCTATAATTCTTTTTGTCATCAAGTTTTCTCCAATTTACTTATATCAGCAGCATATTTTAATTTATAATCTTTAAGTCTTGCTATATATTTATTGTTAAAAATTCTACTTTTATATAGAGTTTATATTAATAATTTTTGTAAAATTTTTTAATAACCATTGGATATTGAACTAAATAAATTTTAATAATCGTTGGATTGTGAATTCTTTAAATTCGAAAACTAATGTTTGTTGCTGGTGTGGTTGTGTCTTGATAGTGTTTTTCGTTGAGGGAGTTTGGGAAAGGAAGTCGTATGGCTATATAATCTAAGTCGTAGTTATTTTTATGATTTTTAAAAATTTTAAAAAAATAAGAGGAATTGCCAACCAAAACATTATTGGTGATAGTAAAGAGGAATTTCAGGCAAAATAAATATTGGTGGTGATTGCTAAAGGTATATGTTATATTAAGACTTCCAATTGTAGTGGTAATCCAATAAATTATAGGATTGTTTTAACTGTTTATAGTGAGGAGGTATTATATATATAATCGAGTAATCCATTTATATTAAGACCTTCAGTTGGAGTGGTAATCGAATGAATTGTAGAACTCGTTAATTGTTTCCGATGTTGATATTTTTGCATTGATTATTAAGCTATTAATTAAAATATAATAATAAAATAAAGAAGGGTATTTTTGTCTTTCAATTTCAGTGCTTTTTTTGTGAGTTCGTGCTTGTATATATAGTATAGAATATGAAGCGCCCCGACCCGTATTTACCAAACATGGTAAAGTATTCTTATTGATAAGCAAACAGTACATTTCACAAAGTATAATACAGCTGTGAACACCCAAATTTGACCCATAAAAATTGTATTGAGATTAGACTCCAGACATGTTTGAATCATAAGGTTGATGAGTTAGTCTTAGGTTGAAGCATGGATGGGGTTTAATTTTAGTAGAATTTATACGTTATAGTAATTAAGACTTTTATATGCCTAGGATTAATGAGACGATTTAATCATAGGATATGTTAAGGACTAAATTGCTAAAATGTATTTTATCTCATTAAATTTGGGCTTGTTTATTTATTAANGATGGGGTTTAATTTTAGTAGAATTTATACGTTATAGTAATTAAGACTTTTATATGCCTAGGATTAATGAGACGATTTAATCATAGGATATGTTAAGGACTAAATTGCTAAAATGTATTTTATCTCATTAAATTTGGGCTTGTTTATTTATTAAACCCAATTATATTTATTCTTGGGTTGAAGATAAATGTAAGGGTCCAATTTAATAGGGTATGGACTTTTCTTTAGAGTTGCACAGCCCATTAACACCTTGCTTGCAGACAAATTTAGCTCTGATTTTCGTGGAAAATCAGAGTTAAATCATTCCTTAATAGCAAGAATGTTTTTTGTATGATTTTGGCTTAAAATGAGGAATTAATGTATGATTAGTCAATTAGGAGATGATTGAGAGGAGTAGTAATCAAGAAAGCAGAGGATTCTGGGCAGTCTAGGAGTTAATTACGCGGTAGGATCAATCAGGGAGGAATTAAGGGAGAATCGGGACCGAAAAAGGAAAGAACGGGTCAGACGCGTAGGCGCGGGCGGTCATCCCGGGATGACCGTGATATGACACTAATTGATTAAGCGATGTCGTATCAGGTTCATTAGTGAGTGAAGTGTCGTTTCATTAGTTAGTATTGAGTCCCACAAATAGTCTTTTGTAAGCAGAACCATGACTCATTCTAAACAATTGTGAATACAAGACTCGGCCCGGTGACTCTCCTCGAGTGCTACCTTCTTGTTCTTGATTTGTTATTGCGGTTACGGTTTTCTCGTAACAGTGGCACCGTTTGTGGGAAACGAACCCACGACCACATGGTTATCACCAAATACGGATGGCTGATGAGGATGTCCATAAGACAGCTTTTAGGAGTCATCAGGGCCACTGGGAGTTCTTAGCCATGCCTTTTGGGTTGACGAATGCTCCTGCCACTTTTCAGAGTTTGATGAATAAGATATTCCGAGTCTTTCTCCGGAAGTTTGTCTTGGTATTTTTTGATGATATTTTGGTTTACAACAAGTCTATAGAGGAGCATTTGCATCACTTGCAGTATTTTTCGATATTTTGCGAGCTCATGCTTTGTTTCTGAAGCTAAGTAAGTGTGTTTTTGGAACTAGGAGGGTTGAATATCTTGGCAACTATATTTCTACAGTTGGGGTAGAAACAGATCCTAAAAAGATTTCGGCAATTGTAGATTGGCCAATTCCACAAACACTTAAACATGTGCGTGGTTTTTTAGTTTTGGCTGGGTATTACAGGCGCTTTATTAAGCACTTTGGTAGTATTGCCCAACCCCTGAATGATCTTACCAAGGTGGACAACTTTGAGTGGAATTCTATTGCACAAAATGCTTTTGATAAGTTGAAGCATGCTCTAGTTACTGCACCTGTTTTAGCTCTTCCCAACTTTAATGAGCCATTTGTGATTGAAACGGATGCTTCAGGAACTGGTATTGGAGCAGTTTTAATGCAACATGGGCATCCAATTGCCTATGCGAGTCGCGCCCTTTCAGCTAAACATTAGGCTTTATCTGTTTATGATAAGGAGTTATTGGCTATCTTGTTTGCAGTAGAGAAGTGGCAGCAGTATCTCTTAGACCGTCATTTTATAATTCGCACAGACCATCACAGCCTTAAGTATCTTTTGGAGCAACGTTTAACTACAGTTAGTCAATCTACTGGTTGGCTAAACTTCTAGCAATGGATTATGAAATTTGTTACAAGTCAGGGCATGAAAATGTTACTGCAGATGCGTTATCCAGGATGTCTAGTTCTGAAATCTATTCTATGTTGGTGGCTGATCTTGATTTAGCATTGTTGCAAGAAATTAAAGCTAGTTGGACTTCAGATTCTAAAGTGCAGACCAAGATTCAGGAGCTGTAATTGACCAGTCCTCCTCAAGGGGGAAAATATTCATGGAAGAATGGCTTATTTCGACGTAAAGGCAAGTTAGTTGTTGGTGGCGATGTGTCTTTGCAGCTACGAATTATTGAGTTGTTTCATTCCAGCTCTTGGGGGGGACATTCAGGTGTCACTCCTATGGTTAAAAGAATTCGTTCCTTGCTTTATTGGAAGGGGTTGGACAGGCAGGTGCGGGAATTTGTGCGGAATTGTGTAGTATGCCAGCAAAACAAATATGAAAGGGTTGCCGCTCCTGGGTTGCTGCAACCATTACCTCTTCCAGATTCTATTTTTACTCATATTAACATGGATTTTGTTGAGGGCTTGCCAAAATCTAAAGGGAAATAAGTTATTATGGTGGTAGTCGACCGACTAACAAAATATGCTCATTTTGTTGCTTTACCTCACCCGTACTCTGCCTCTTTGGTGGCCCAATTGTTTATGGACAATGTGATTAAGCTCCATGGTCTGCCTAAGGTGGTTGTGTCCGATCGCAACCCAGTTTTTTTGAGTAACTTTTGGTGTGAGCTGTTTCGGGTACAGGGTGTGGAATTGCGTTATTCTTCAGCATATCATCCCCAAACTGACGGATAAACAGAGGTTGTTAATCGGTGTTTAGAGTAATACTTGAGATGTGCTACAGGTTCTAAACCGAAGTCATGGACTTAGTGTCTTCCACTATCTGAATGGTGGTACAATACTACATATCATTCTACTCTCCAGTGCTCTCCTTTTCAGGCACTATATGGTGTTGCTCCTCCGGTCCATGTACCTTATTTACCTGGAGATTCTGATGTTGAAGCTGTTGATAGGGAGCTTTTAGACCGAGAAGAGACCGTTGCAATTTTGAAACAACAACTTTTGAAGGCACAAAACCGTATGAAGCAACAGGCTGATAGGAACCGTAGTGAGATGGTTTTCGATGTTGGTGATTGGGTTTTCTTGAAGTTGCAACCTTATAGGCAGCAACCAGTGCAGCGAAGAGTGAATATGAAGTTGTCTCCACGGTGGTTTGGCCCATACAAAGTCATAGACAAAGTTGGTGAAGTGGCTTATAAATTGGAATTACCGCCTGATTCTCAAGTGCATAATGTATTCCATGTTTCTCAACTTAAATGGGCACCATGTCCTATTTTAGCTGCTGTAAATTCCTTATCTGTGTTTGATGTTGAAGTTGAAAGGTCTCCTATTGCAATTCTGGAAAGAAAGCCATATCGTAGGGGCAATCGCACAGTTACTAAATGGTTGGTTCATTGCAGTGGAGCATCTCCTACTGATGCTTCATGGGAGTTTGCAGAAGAAATTCAAAGGAAATTTCCAGATTTTATTCCAAACTAAATGGTTCTTGTATATGTCTTGAACTAGTGGTAGGGAATATCTTGCATTTGTGAATTTGTGGTAGTTGCAGACAATTCTGCAGATTACATTTGTGCTTCTGTTGGTAGTTGCAGACAATTCTGCAGATTACTACTTGGAAATTGTATTAGATTTAGCCTGAGTTTTTAAGGAGGGAGTGTTGATACGACACTAATTGATTAAGCGATGTCGTATTAGGTTCATTAGTGAGTGAAGTGTCGTTTCATTAGTTAGTATTGAGTCCCATAAATAGTCTTTTGTAAGCAAAACCATGACTCATTCTAAACAATTATGAATACAAGACTCCGCCTAGTGACTCTCCTCGAGTGTTAGGATTCCTTTTACCTTCTTGTTCTTGATTTGTTATTGCGGTTACGGTTTTCTCGTAACAGACCGCCGGGCCTGAGCGGTCTTCTACCCATGACTGCCCGGGTGGCTGTCATCCACAGGATGACCACCGGCCATGGCGGTCATGCGCACCCAGAAACGCGTTTTCTCCCCGATTTTCGCCCGTAATCTGATTCTACTCGGTTTTAGCCCAGATTTTTGGCCATTACCTTGATCATTAAGTTGGTCCACACCCCTAGGCTACCCAGAACACTATAAATAGGACCCCCTCTCATATTTCAAAGGACATATTCTATTACACAAACACTCTTCATAAAGCTTTGAAGCTTGGAGAAACTCTGTCTCTCCAAGCTTAAGAAATAGTTCCATAGGCAAAACTCTGGTAGAATTTCGTGGGTAGCATCATCCATTAAAGGCAGCGAAGGGAAAAATCAAGAAGAACTCCAAGATTGAGTTGAGGAGTGGGAGGAAATTGTGTGGAAGGCACAACCCAAACCAAGGAGCTAGAGGAGGGCTACAAGAGGTAATCCTAATCCCTTTTTGTCTGACCAATTATTGTTGAGATGTTGATGTTGATGATGATGTGATTGTTGTGATGCCATGTCAAGAACTACGTGGGCTTTGAATCCAGTCGCCAGGGTACGTAGTGCTAGTGTAATATGCCCAAAAGCCAATCATTGGATGATTGTATATAGTCATGTATATACATTAAGGTTATTCCAATAAATATGTTTATGTGATAAACGCTTGCACATATTTATAACCCTAGAATATTTTATATTCTTAAATATCCCTAGTCGATTATTATTATGGATGGGTTGTAATAATAAATTAAGACTAGCGTATGTTGAGAATTATATGAGATATGAATTCTTCATACGGGTACAAGTTAGAGAATTTGTGGTCTGGACTGACCCAACATAAGAGCACTACATGGAACGTTATATGATTGTCATTAGTGATTCTTATATGTATTGTCCTTAAACCTGAGATCATCAAGGTTCCCAACATGTGAGTCATATACTTTGATATTACTCTTGGCTATTCGTAACTGAGTAGACCTTAGTGTAATCATTGGGTATATGATATAATGTGCAGTGGGTTTTGTATGATCAAGATGCAATTCCTCCAACCCATATAACGGGTATACTATCAGTTGGGCCTCTTGATAGAGTTGAACTGTAAATGCATGGCCATGCTCGGATTATGTGATATGGTGATATCATTAGTATCCGTTTTACACAGATAACTCGGGGATCAAGAAACTTAGATTAAACTCATACGAGATTGACATATTCTATGTCTCGTGTTTGATCTTGATAATGTGACGAAAGGACGATGACATGTTCCGAGGCATAATGAATCAGCACTGATCTTGTCGTTTGGGTAGCAATGATGTGTGGCTAGACACCGCTCATTGTTTATAATTGTAAAATGAGATTTTACAATTATTACCAAACGTTACAAGTGCCTATAGGGTCTCACACTTAGAACTGTTGATTCGAGCTGGTGGTTGAACCATAGTTGGACCGTGGTTCGACTAGGTAGTTGGACTATGGTTGGACCGTGGTTGGACCAGGATCGTTTTGATTCACTAATTGTCTGAATTATTGAACCAGAATTAGTGATGTGATGTGTTGATATATGATAATGCATTGGTGGTAGACAAGATAATGAGAATCTTAATCATGATAGATGGTGGACCATTATGTTGGCCATTGTCTCCATTTACTTTATGCATTAGTGGGTGTGGATAATCAGATTATCTTGCTCTTGCAATTCTGAGTTCTAGAGACTTGAGAGAGTTTTTCAGACTTGCAAGAATACACACACACTCTCCTTTCTTTGAGAAAGAAATAAAACACCACAAACACAAGTTCTAGCTCCCGGAATTTTGCAGCTAGTACTGTTGTTCGGGAGTGCTCGGGTTGGTGATCGTGAGATGATTGCTAGTTGGACATCGACGGTTTTTGTGGATACCATAGAGGAGCAGGATTTATGTCCGGTTCTTGCTGATTCAACCAAACAGTTGAGTGAAAGATCTCAACCAAACCAGGTACAGTTTTTGTCTATTCGGTTTATTCTGTTTCACATGGATCCTCCATGAGTACCGGGTCTTTCCGCTGCATTTTGATTGTCAAGTTTGCATGCCCGGATACTTACACATAGGTGGTTTCTAGTGGTGGAAACTCAAGCCCAATCTTCTTCTTCTTCCCTTTTCTTTTTAATATTCAGCTATTATGTGTTTTGGTGCTCATACTTACACACTTGCACAAGGTATACAAAATCCTCTAACTGCACAAAGTTTCGACCCAACATGGATGGGTGCCTAACACTTTCCCATCCCTGACGAATCCCCTGGTCCAGCATCTTTGGTTCGTTATCCAGTTGCCTAAATGGAGTCACATGAAGGGTTTTTCCCAAGTTTTGTCCCTTAATAAAATTTGGGTGGCGACTCCAAAGATGTTGGATGATGGTTATAAAGAAGGTGTAAAGGAAAGGTGAATAGGCCCAAGTAATTTTGGGTCGGGTATTCATAGTTGGCGACTCCGCTGGGGACTTTGAGGGTTCAAGAAACTTTGTGCAACTATTGAATTTCTGTATGCCTTTTTATGTGTCATCATAAGTGCCCTGCATTCATGATAAATATTGTGAAGCCCTTACCGTAAGAGGGCCAGGGGATTCAAGTCCGCTACAATGCTTTCTTTAAGCAATAGTAGCTCGTGTGAACCGGTTTCTCGCTGCTCATGCAATGATAGGGATTAATGGGCCTTGGACCTCACGCGATATCTTTTATCACATGTGAGCAGGCCAAACTATTCCTTAGCGGCAGTCTTTCAGCCCCCAACCAGCTGCATATCCTGAGCATCTCATGCATGATGGATCAATAAGTGTTAAGTGCATCCGTGTGATGTTTATTGTGTTTTATATGTGTATGGCATGCCTTGTTATTTGGGGATTCAATTTTATGCATACATTGGGGTTGGAGAGAAATGGAAAAAGGGAGAAAGAAAGGTACCTCGACAGTACAAGAAGCGATTTGCCAAATTAGAGCATCCTGAGAATCTTTACTTTACAGAAATTTGGGTTGGTGCCCCGTTGCTTCGAGAATTTGAAAAGTTAGCATCGTCATGCATTAGACATAACATCTTGCATAATTTCTAAAAAATGAAACGTGCCGAGTCAAGAGTCTACCCTCACACTCCCTTTCCTTTTATCTAAATCATCTGTTGTCCACACCTTTCCTTGAACCTTTCCAAGTATTGAAACCCACCTATTCACCATTGACAGTAAGAAGAAATCATGAGCAATGAGCATACAGACCAAACAAGAAACACTAGGGGCATGGGGAAGGGTCCCGCAGATGAACCAATGGGAGATGAATCTCCAGTGTATGAAGAGAGGAACCTGGAATAAGAGAAGGTGGTGAAGCTAACATTCTGAGCCTTAATGAATAAGCTGGAGGAGACGATTCTTCGAGGTGTTTTGTTGGGGCAGCCACTGGCTCAAGTAGCCATGAAACAATTTCGTGATGCTATGGGGCAATATGCATTGGTTGAGGATGTGATGAGAGGAATTCAACTCCACAACACGGCGCTAACCCGGGAAAGTTTGAATGCAAATAGGAATCTTGCGGACCTCATTGATCAATTTGGGGTAAGCAATTGGGATGATTGGGATGAAACGTCAAGATCTGATGAACGCTCGAGATCTCAAGATTGTGCGATCATAGAGAAGGGTGAGGAAGAAGGACCAGAAGCTGATGATGAAACATTAGTGATCAAGGTTGAACAAGATGACCCAAAGGAAACTATCACCATAGTGCCACAGAGGAAGCTTGTGTATCTAGACAAGATAGAGTGGACAATGGAGAAAGATGTTTGAGGCTACTGAGGGGATAGGAGGAAGTTCTGTTATCATTTAGAGTCTAGTTTGTCTTTCATATTTCAGAATAAAGAGGATTGAGGCGTGTCCTTGTTAACCTCACCTCAAAGAGTCGATACCATGTGTCTGATGTCCCTTTTGTTAACGTCATGAAATGAATGCTTCTTACCTCCTATGAAATTTGGAATCTTAAGTCTTATGAAAATTTGTTGGCTTGGCTTGGGAATCATAAAATGAACTACGAAGACCTGATCCAGTAAGTTCAAGTCTGTCTCCAAGTTTTTTGTGTTAAGTGCCTGACTCATGAAGTCTCTTCCCCGAAGAAAAAAAAAAGAGAAAAAAGAAAGAAAAGAAGAGAAAAAAGAAAGAAGAGAACTTTCTGGCTTTATGACCAATGTGCCATTTTATGTATCTTTCATTATTTTGTAAGAATTAGAAAGACTGAATATTAAATTTACTGGTACGTAGGTAGCTCAAGGATGAGTTCGGTCTAAACAATTTTGGTTCCCAAGCTAAGTCGATAGAAGGTAATAAGGGTTAACATTGAGTCCAGTTCATTAGGAGTAGTTTGAAGCATTTGAAGAATTCCTACAAGTCACATGCCTTTCATCCCATTGACCAAGATTAAGCCATCCTTCAGGCGTGTCACCATCAAAATCTCAAGTTTTCCACCACCCATCCCGACATTGGATCACATTCCCTTAGTAAAAATAAAAATGGAAAGGAAAGAGAGGGGGAATCAGTCCGCTAGGTTGAAAACCCGAAAGGGCGGCCTAGGCAAAAGTTAGGACGTGCCCACTAGGTCGAAAACCCGAAAGGGCGATCTAGGCAAAAGTTAGGACTAAATGAAGTTTGAAGAAATTTAGGAAGGATGCTCATTGACAATACAAGTTTCTATCAAGGGTGGTTTTTCAAACAAGAAGCAGAAGAACCTAGTGGTTTCGTGAAAACCCATCAAATCCATGCTTGAGCTAGCCAAATACCCATGACACATGACTCGGCTGTTTTCAAAGATTGCATGCATAATTGCATTTCATAAATAAGGGAAGAAAAATACACATGCATCAGAAAGTAGAGGACAGGTTCATTAAAAGTACACACATCTAGTGTCTAGGACATGCATATGTCACATACACAGATCAAGACCGCCTCTTCTTGCCACGGGACTGACGAGTCGGTCTGAGGCGCTCCTAGATAGTATCTTCAGAGTCACCCGAAGCATGATCTGAAGCAGGTGGGACCGGTTGGGAAATAGTAGGAGGGACACAGGTCCATGGGGCCGAGGGTCTCGAGGTAGTGGCACAGGGCGAGCATATCCGCCTTCCCTCACGTAGGAGGTCAACTCTTGTATCCGAATAGCCTGAGCCGTCAAATTCGCCTTCGCACGGCCAAGCAACGTCCAGAGTCGAGAAGCCTCGGCTACCGGGAGCTGTCATCAACAAAGAATCAGTCAGATCATAAAGGTAAAAGAAAATATACGTAAAGCATGAATGCAAAGGAAGGTACCGAAGTGATGCCGGTCGGAAATAGAGGAAAGTCGGGAGGAAGATCCTTGAAAAAGGGAACTCGGCAACGCCTGTAAGCATCATCAAAAGACTCGTAATTAGCCTTGCATACAGGGAGAGTAGGCTGAGATATGGATGAAGACGCTCCTGTCTTCTTCCTCCTCCTAGAAGCAGAACTTTGTTGAGAAGGGCTGGCACTAGCAACTGATCCTTCTGCTCCTGGAGTGGTCAGCGGAGGCATCAGGTGTGTTCTGACGAAGGTTGAGTAATCACCAAACTCACCCAGGTCATCAATGTGCTCATTAAAGCCATCTTCATCGGGGATTTCTGCTCTTTCTGAAACTCCCGCATAGAAAGGGGTGGATCTCTTCGTATCCAACTCTCTCCCGTGGTCTGCACACAAACCCAGTCCCTAAGGAACCTTACCTTCATGTTGGGGTACCCAATCACGCATCGAGAATGGTCCACGCTACGAACAATATCATTGCCGTCCACCAACCGGTTGTGATACGCCTCAAATGGGTCAAGCCGAACCTATCCACGCACGGATAATAAAGGGAAAGTTAGATATACACACTGGAAGAAAAGAAGGAAAATTGAGAGGATGTACCTTATTCGATGTGGCCACTTGATCAATGTAGTGGTGAGCCCATTCTCGGTCATGAGCATGAACCCAAGGTCCGCGACCTGGAGAACCCCAACGGAGAGAGACCGGCCAAAACTCCTCTATAGATGTCAATTTCGGGGCAGACAACCCGAGATACTCTTGGCCCCATACCTATACAGGTCACTTGGTTAGTAAGAGAAAGGGAGATAGTAGAGCATGGTAACACAATGAAGAAGATGGCGATGTACCTCCCAAATCCAAGCCAAACCGTAAAAATATTTGGTTGTGCCCCTAGAAAAGTTGGTCATCTCTCGGTAGGCGTTTGCAAAGCCTGCCGAAGCCCAATCAACCCATGGCCTATCCAGATGGACAAGTGATGCCAGCAAACCGCATTGGACCCGGTCACTACTCGTGGCAAAAATAATCTTACACAAGCTTACTAGGATCAAACCCCGGCCCGTTGTTCCACTGTCCCCGCATAACCAGGGGCCAACAAAGAATCCTGAAACCACGTGGGAGACACCTCACCATGGCGGGCCCACCTAGGCTCGAGGCCTACTAACTCCTGGAATCGGTCAATGCCCAACTGCTGATCAAAGGTGATCGATGCGCCATCAAATACCAGCCCGGTGATGTGAACAAAGTCCGAAGGGAGCATCGTCAACTCCCCGCAAGTTAAATGGAAAGTGTTGATGGTGTCCCACCACCTCTCACCTAGAGCTGACACCGCTTGTAAATCGACCTTGTCTCCCCGAAAAGTGCGGAAGAAGTCCCATAACCCGACCCTCTCGATGATCTCTCGAACAGGTCCGTTCCTCTCGACATGCTCCCGGATGAGAAGGCGAGCGGCAACTCCGGCATGGCTCCGTTGCCAGTCCTCCTCGACCTGTGTAGATGCCCCACAAGAAGTCAATATTCATGCCCTCTTGGGCTTGGTAAAATCAAACAAAGACCGCATACGTCAAGACATGCATCATGAGAGTAAAATTGCATACTAGTATCGTCATTTACAATATCTAAGCATAGTTTTATTTACGGATTAAAATGCAAGAAAGTCACAAAATTTGTCCCGGCGAAGTTTGAAATTGACCAAAATTGGGACAAGCCCATTAATACCCAGTCACCCAACATCAAGAATATGCATTCACAGCAACATAACAACACCCGAATCATTTAAATTCGCCAAGAAACCTAAACCCCCAATTGGTGGAACTCCAATCCATGACTTCTTGTGTTTAATCTGTAAATTAGGCGTGAAGGAAAGCATTATAGGCATCTTAGGAGTATTCCTAAACATTCAAACACAACATGCACCGCATAAAATTGAATTCAAGAAGCACATTGGGCATAAACCCGAATTTCAACCAAAACGAAAGTTTGATGAGCTTTGATGAATAAGAATCACTTACTTGGACTTTTTCGAGACTTCAACAATAGGCTCCGATTTTCTTCCGGATTAGATTTTGGGTGGTAGTTCTTCATGGAAATCCTCTTGTGATGTGGAGGAGTTGAGAGGTGTAAGAGTTGAAGGGAAGGATGAGAGAGATTTGGAGAGTGTTTTCGGGGTATGGGGAGGAGAGGTTGAGAGGTTTTGGGTATTTTTGAGTGTATTGAACAAAATAAGAGAAGAGAGGGAGGAAAGGGGGTTTTAAACCTGCAGGAGCGCGGGCAGTCATGTCGAGAAGACCCACAGCCTTGGCGGTCATCCCCACATGACCGCCATCACCTGGCAGGCTTTTTGGCATGACTGTCACAATGCAGTTCGATCTCCTGCCTATTTTTGGCAGGCCCCGCATCCCGGAATGACTTTTTCTCCAAAATAGAACCCCAGTGTGTATGTTTTTGGATCCCAATAATGAGCATGTTTGTCTAATTCATCAAAACTTAAGCGTTGAATGAACTTTTCACAAAAGAAAAAAACCGCCCTCTAAGCCTAGAAATAAGAAAAACAGTTGTGAATGAACCCCAAAGAGAACAGGTCGCGAGATAGACCATCCCGAAACCGAGATGCAGATGAGCTTTAAAAGGAATAGATCCTGAAGACGTATGGGAGTCGCCAAGGGCAGATGCCCCTAAGATGAAAGTAAAACCGATGAGAGTCGCCAGGGGCAGATGCCCCTAAGATAGAAGTAGAACTAATAAGAGTTGTTAGGGGCAGATTCCCCTAGTGTAGAGTGGATGAAGATGTTGAGGGATAGATATCCCAGGGACGTTGTCCCGACATAGAGGAGCACCGAGATGATGTAGATGGACCACGGGATGATTCCCGTTAGCTCTTGGGACCAGGAAAATCCCAAAACCCCCGAGATGAGATGACATCCTCACGGGAGGGCGACAATATCCCTAGTTAACATAGGTGAGATGATCCTAGTTAGCAAAATCCCCACGGGAGGGTGATAATATCCTTAGTTAGCAAAATCCCCACGGGAGGGTGATAATATCCTTGGTTAGAAAAATCCCCACGGGAGGGTGATAATATCCTTGGTTAGCAAAATCCCCATGGGAGGGTGATAATATCCTTAGTTAGCAAAATCCCCACAAGAGGGTGATAATATCCTTAGTTGGGGAAATCCCCACAGGAGGGTGATAATATCCTTAGTTGGCAAAATCCCCACAGGAGGGTGATAATATCCTTAGTTAGCATAGGTGAGATGATCCTTTGTTAATGACTTTTGGGACCAGGAAAATTCCAAAAGAAACCCCGGGATGAGATGACTCACGGTAGCTCTTGGGACCAGGAAATTCTCAAGAGATGAGATGGGCTCTTTAGTAGAATTTATACGTTATAGTAATTAAGACTTTTATATGCCTAGGATTAATGAGACGATTTAATCATAGGATATGTTAATGACTAAATTGCTAAAATGTATTTTATCTCATTAAATTTGGGCTTGTTTATTTATTAAACCTAATTATATTTATTCTTGGGTTGAAGATAAATGTAAGGGTCCAATTTAATAGGGTATGGACTTTTCTTCAGAGTTGCACAACCCATTAACACCTTGCTTGCAGAAAAATTTAGCTCTGATTTTCGTAGAAAATCAGAGTTAAATCATTCCTTAATAGCAAGAATTTTTTTGGTATGATTTTGGCTTAAAATGAGGAATTAATGTGTGATTAGTCAATTAGGAGATGATTGAGAGGAGTAGTAATCAAGAAAGCAGAGGATTCTGGGCAGTCTAGGGGTTAATTACACGGTAGGATCAATCAGGGAGAAATTAAAGGAGAATCCGGACTGAAAAAGGAAAGAACGGGTGAGACGCGTAGGCGCGGGCGGTCATCCATAGGATGACCGCCGGCCATGGCGGTCATGCGCACCCAGAAACGCGTTTTCTCCCTGATTTTCGCCGGTAATCTAATTCTACTCGGTTTTGGACCAGATTTTTGGCCATTACCTTGATCATTAAGTTGGTCCACGCCCCTAGCCTACCCAGAACACTATAAATAGGACCCCCCTCTCACATTTCGAAGGACACATTCTATTACACAAATACTCTTCATAAAGCTTTGAAGCTTGGAGAAACTCTATCTCTCCAAGCTTAAGAAATAGTTCCATAGGCAAAACTCTGGAAGAATTTCGTAGGTAGCATCATCCATTGAAGGCAGTAAAGGGGAAAATCTAGAAGAACTCCAAGATTGAGTTGAGGAGTGGGAGGAAATTGTGTGGAAGGCATAACCCAAACTAAGGAGCTAGAGGTGGGCTACAAGAGGTAATCCTAATCCCTTTTTGTCTGACCAATTATTGTTGAGATGTTGATGTTAATGATGATGTGATTGTTGTGATGCCATGTCAAGAACTACGTGGGCTTTGAACCCGGTCGCCGGGGTACGTAGGTGGTTTCTAGTGGTGGAAACTCAAGCCCAATCTTCTTCTTCTCCCCTTTCTTTTTAATATTCAGCTATTATGTGTTTTGGTGCTCACACTTACACACTTGCACAAGGCATACAAAATCCTCTAATTGCACACCGGTGCATTTAAGCACAATCATGGATAAACAATAATATGCAACAGCCATAATACTTCAAGAGAAAATACCAGCAAAAGACAAATCAGAGATTCAACCAGATCATGACTGAGCCAAGGCTAAAAGAATCTTTATTATTACCAATTTTATCTTCGGGGCATTGTCACTGGACAAGCTAGGGTCGTACCAAGTTATCAACTAATTCCGGATGCCAGGTCAAAAGAGGACCGGGATCAACATCCCAAAAATATACCGGGATCAATATCCCAAACTAAGGAACCGACCATGACACCACAAAACTAGCCTCTAACCATCTAGTCGTACCACTACTTTCCACATGACATTTAAATCATCTTCACAAATTCAAATACCAATTCCCGTCTTCTTTTTCCCAATTATCCAAATCACAGGCAATTCCAATTAACCAACCACAACACAGTCTAACAACAACAACAACAATAACCATAAGAGACACAATAACTCAGTAGTTCAATCAAACAACAAAACACATCCAACAGAGTATTATAGGCAACATATCAAAGGTTATCCATCCTCACCTTAGCCGATTATCAGTTATAGAATTCCTCGGTAGGTTCTACAGCTGGTTTCTCAGAGAACTGTTCGTTATCAACTCCTATATCAAGCAAATAATTTGCACACATAAGATGATATGCAGATGCCAGACTAATACTGTATGTCGTAAAATAAATTACTGGACCAACTCGGTACTGCCTCGGATTATTACCATTATCATCATCATTCACCATTTATTTCAGGTGTTAAGATACTATACTATACTTATGCCCGGTTATTATTCCGGTACCATACTTTGATAATACCCTTTCCAAAATAATTATTTTTTTCCACCATATATATTCCAGAATATATATTTTTCCCATATTATTTCCAGAATTATTATTTTCTTTTTTCTTTTCTCTTCTTCCTTTTTTTAAAAACTGGACTGGGCCGAAATCGTGCAGCCCAAACCTACCACTTAGGCCCAACCCAGGCCCCAAACAAGAACCTAGGTGCAGGCCCATGCAGGAGGCCCAGTTGCACAGCCCACCTAGCCCAATCACATGTCAACCCAACTCAGATCACTCCAGCCCGCGAGACTCAACCCACAAGGCTTCCGAGTCAATGGGTCGACCCGCCCGTCACTCCCTTGTGAAACGGGTCGCTCACCGCAGTGAGTTGCAGACGACGGCGGCGCAAACGGAACGGAGACGGAGGCGCGACACGAGGGAGATGACAACGACACGAGGACGGCTAGCGTCGGGGCTACTGGAGCGGTGGTCGTCAGCTGCAGGGAGGTGGCGAACTCGGGTGGCCTTCCTCGTCAGTCTTGTCGCAACTGGACGGCGGCGAAGCAAGGCAACGCGAGGAAGGCGGCGCGGCTGGTTCGTCAAGGAGGAGAGGAAGGAAGAAACAAGTGGTGGTGACGGTTCGTGGTGGTTCGATGGGTGGCAGCGGTGGCTCTCGATGGTGGAAGAAAAGAGGAAGAAAAGAAAGAAAAGAAGGAGAGGAAGGGATGTGTGGGTTGCTTGCTAAAACGACATGGCTTTGGGTGTGTGTTTGTTTGTTATTTTTCTTTTCTTTTTTTTTATCTGGTTTGATTTTGGTTGCAGGAAAGGAAGAAGGTAAGTTCCAGGAGAAGAAGATGGGTGGTTTGGTTTGTAGAGGAGAGTGTAGTGTGTGCATTGGAATGGCAAGAATCGTGTTTAAAAAAAAAAACAAAACATGGCACAGGTGACACAGGGAAGAGGCTGCGGCAGCCTGCATAATTGAGCCGCCTCAATTATGCAGGTTTGTCTGCAGATAAACCGTGTACTGACCGGACCAGAAAATAACTATTATACCCCCCTTGACTTTATTTCTGGTCCGTTTCCTCGAGGATAAACCTGACTTTTCTGAGATTCCTGGACCCGAAAAATTCCAACTTTGGTCCGTAAAATCCGCAGAAAAATCCCGAAACGCGGGACAGGGCTCGGTTTCGGAATCCGATGCTTGATTTACCATAAATTAATTACCCAAGATTAATTTCAACGGTACATCACTGTAAAACAACTTAAACAATCCAGGTAATTTTTACCTGGGCTGTTACAGATTATACTACTCCATAATCTTTTTTTAGGATGAAAATCAATTTTTTTGGTCTCAGCTTGGCACTCCATATTTTTAGAATTCATCCCGTGTTACATTTTGAATTAAATTGATTCCATGATGAATTGGTATTTAAAGAGCAACGCATGGATGGATGTAAAAATGGCATTACTCATTTTCTTCATAAAATATTATACTCCACAGTGGCCTCTCATCACTTCACTTATGTGATACCGTAAACCTTGACACCTTCATCAATTTTTGCTAAAATTGAAAAATTGAGATGAACTAAGGATGAATCAATTTAAATTATAGGATAAGGATAAATTTAAACAGCAACATATGGATGAAAAACGCATTATTCTTTTTTCTTTTCATAAAATATTATACTCCATATTTGAAACATCAACTGCACAGTGCATCATATCTCTCTCTTTTAAAAAAAAAATTATGGGAGAGTAGTTTATAATTTCAGATAATGCTGGTGAATATCTTTTTCTTCTCACTTTTCTATACTTATGTCATGCAATTAAGTGGATGGTTGAAGCTCGAGGGTTTTGCATGTCATGCAAAGTATTTGTAGGGATTACCTGCAAAGTACAGTACACTGTTTTCTAATGGATTGGTATCCTTTTTTTTTTATTGAGCCAACAGCCAAGACTCAGAAGATAAAGTAATTCCTATTAAGCAGAAAATAGCAACATTCCTACGAAGCTAGTATATAAGAGGCCATTTCCAAAATCTACATGATCTTTGGAGACCAAAACCTTTGTTCGCTTTCCATCACAATATGGAAGATAAAAGAACTATCAATTTCCTCAATGTATCAAAGTGAAGATAGATACTACAAATAATTTGGCTAAATTATGTACATATCTACACTTTATGTATGGCTTACATATTATTATATTTTCAAGTGCGCTGGAATGCGTTTATTATTGATCATGATAATTAAATCATTTGTACATTAATATCCAGGGATAAGTCCACCGGGAGTCCTATAACTTATTTCAAAATCCCATTTGAGTCCTATAACTTCTAAACAATCGATTCAAGTCCTATAACCTTCAAAAATAACACCAATCGAGTCCCCGTCTATGTTTTCGTCAATTTTTTGTTGACCTGGCCGTTAAGTCAACACGTGGAAAATAATTATAAATTAAAAAAATTAAAAATTATGAAATTAAAAATTTAAGATGAACAATTTAATTAATGATGATTAGTATTTAAAATAAAGATTAACTAAACAAAATAAAAACCTAAACTTACCAAAATAAAACAATAACAAAATAAAATCCTCCCTTCCATCTTCTACCTCTTCACCACCGCCGGCCCCCTACCTCGCCCTCATCCTCCTCTCCTCCCCTTCCTCCTCCCGCGCCCGCCTCCTCTCTGACTCCTCTTCCCCCTTCCTCCTCGCCTCCTCCTCCCGATTCGCCCCTTCCTCATCCTCCTCTCCTCCCCTTCCTCCTAGCCGCGCCCACCACCACAGCCTCAGGCCCACAATCCCGCTCCCTTCCCTCTCTGCCACACTCTCCTTCACCGACTACGCCATTGGTGTCCTCTTCAAGCGCGAGCCCTTCAAGTCCGACACCATGGCCAACATGCTCTCGATCTCCTTTGGCGTCGCCATTGCCGCCTACGGCGAGGCCAGATTCGACAGCTGGGGGGTCATCCTCCAATTGGGGGTCGTCGCCTTCAAGGCCACCAGATTGGTACTCATCCAAATCTTGCTTAATTCCAAGGGGATTAGCTTGAACCCCATCACTTCCCTCTATTATGTCACTCCCTGTTGCTTTGTGTTCTTGTTTGTCCCCTGGTTCTTTGTCGAGTTCCCTGTCTTGAGGGAGACATCCAGCTTCCACTTCGATTTCTTGATCTTCGGGACCAATTCCTTCTGCGCTTTTGCTTTGAATCTGGTTGTCTTCTTGCTTGTCGGAAAGACTTCAGCTTTGACCATGAATGTGGCCGGTGTTGTCAAAGATTGGCTCTTGATCGCGGTGGACTAAGGCGTCGATGGGATCAGGCGACGACTAAGGCGTCCATGGGGACGAGCACCACGGTGGACGTGTCGGTGGAGTGCGCCGGGATGCTGGAGAGGCTGATGCTGGCGCAGGCGCAGGAGTGCATTTTCGAGAACACGATCGCCAAAGGCAGCACTCCTGGTGTGGTCCGGCTGGCAGTTCCCCAGATCCCGACCCATCGCTACCTCTCTCTTCCGCCACCTCAGGTAATTCATCTCCAATCCCGCCCCTCTTTTCACGCTTTTGGTTCCTCCTCTATCGAACTTGGTTGTTGCGTTTTGATTTGCCTAATTTTCTAGTTCCGTCAAAGTGGATGTGTGTGTGGATATAACATTAATGGTGGTGTTGTGGCTATGAGGTGAGGAAGAGAGCATGGGCACTGGTGGCCGGCGATTTGGGAAGGGAATGAGAGTTGAGAGAGAAGAGAAAAAAGGCTGGCTTAATTTGTTTTTTTGTTTTTGTTTTCTTTTGTTTTTGTTTTATTTAATAGTAATAATAGTATTTTTTATTTGACATGGCAGCTTATTATCGATGTCGGCAACGATGTGGACCATTACGTGTCATAGATAACGGAAAAAATTGACGGAAAACTAGACGGGGACTCGATTGGTGTTATTTTTGAAGGTTGTAGGACTCGAATCGATTTTTTAGAAGTTATAGGACTCAAATGGAATTTTGAAATAAGTTATAAGACTCCGGAGGGGCTTATCCCTTAATATCCATGTATTAGTTTATCCTTCCAAGTTGCAGCCCCAAGATTGAGTGTGGTGGTGGCGCTAGAATAGTTGGGCATCTTTTGTATTGTTTCCATATTTTGTTAGAATTCGGTCAAAAATACCAAAATAAGAGAAACATGATAAATTGCTGAAGGATGGAATCAATCAAGAATGTATGGAGCAGAACAGAACACGGAAAAAAAATGACATTTGTCCGTCCTAAAAAGGATTATATATGGAGTATAATATTAAAAAAAAAAAAGAAGAAGAAGAAGAAGAAAAGGGTGCGAAAAATGATAATAATTTTTTATAAAATTTATTATTCCAATAGAAATAAATTTTTGTTGCAATCCTTGGACAACCTTACTAATTAAGTCTAATTACGTAGCCCGGAATCCACTTATTATTTTCGTGGGTAAAGTTTGGTCTGGCAGGGGGTGTTCTTGTCGTAACAGGCCATACCAGGCCCACCCACTTGAATACCATTACGAGTAATCCAATGCCTCCCATATGCAAACCTCAGATATATCGGATCATCAGCACGCCATCTTCCACAGTACTGGTATGTAAAAGCACGATTACCACCCAGAATTCTTTTCCTTTCTCTGATCACAATTACATCCTTGTCATAGAGCTTCATGTTGAAGGGGTCTCTGACTTGGTCTCTTCCTTTTACGTAGAAATCCACATTGTACAAGTCGCCTGGAAAAAAATTTGTTACTGTGATAGTATGCAGCCTTGTCCCCAGACACTTAACTCTGTCCCAAAACGCAGCCTCGGAAGAGGGAAATTGTAAGAAGAGAAACATGACCATCATACTCATTACTCCTCTCATTTTTATCACAGTACTCATATTGTTTGTGGGCACCATATCTATTTATCCTATACGTATATGTATGTTATTATACTAGTATATATGTGTTGTAGTTGATACTACTACTTAATTGACCAGCAGACCTCTCTGATCCTCAAGAAAGAGAGAGAGAGGTGTGTGGGTGGTGGTGGTCTCACTCTAATTGCATTGCTGCAGTATTTGTGAAAATTTTGCTTTTAAAGACAACTCCTAATGCATTGAATTCCAGCAGGGTGAGTTATTAATTAGTGACTTTAATTACCACCTTTATTTAAGCTTCTTAATACCACAAACTATTATTAACTCATCATTAATGTTCACTTTAACCAACATTAAATCATCTCATTCATTAAATTTTTTTTTTTAAAAAAAGTTAAGGAACAATAAAACTACCAAACTCTTGTCTGTTGGGTTTGGGCTTGACCATTGAAATGTGCAATAGAAACCCAAGATGTGCAGTTCAAGTGAGAACATCAACTGCAGTTATCAACATAGGCTTGGACAATGGACACATACTAGGAGAAATGTGATCAGAGAGTAAATAATTTGACATGAATGAAAGCGTAATGTTCTTAGACTAGACAAATTATGGAAACAATACAAAAAGATGTCCAACTATTCTTGCGCCACCACCAGCACACTCAAACTCGGGGCTGCAACTTGGAAGGATAAACTAATACATGGATATTAATGTACAAATGAGTAATCCCACTCTGCATGCAACTGTGTATGTGATTGCTAATGATGCACACAATTAATTAAGAAGATGGCACACTGGTTGGTCCCTTTGTCTTAATCCTTCTCTAATTACATTTCCTTAAGCAACTCTTCATACCATGCTCCATGAATGCTGCATGACACAGTTGCAAGCACCACCAGAATCTCGGCCGCCTCCATTACTCTATTTAACAAGAGAGCGGCACCTACTCGCCGGAGAGCTACCGTCACCAATTGCCTCCCTTTCGACCCGGTTCCTCCCAGGACAGCTCCTCGCATGGCCTGGTAGACGGCGTGAGATACACGCTCGAATACGGAATCCCCGGATTGTAAGCTCTTTGTCAATGTGCTTGCCACAACCTCCTGCCTTGCCTGGAACGTTTCATCATCCATACCGTTGCAGCTAGCTTTTAGTAATGAACCAATTGTGTCAACAATGTCTGGTATGCCTGCATCTTCCACGTTGTCCAAAAGCTCGGAGAGCTGCTTAGCGCACTCCGAGATTAAATTCTCCATGTCTGTGGAGTTGCTCACTAATTTCTCCAACAGAAGGGTTTGCTGGAGGACTAGCATGCTAATAGAGAAACATTGGAGTATTAGTCAATAAAGAACAATGGAGAAGAGAGAGTGTTTTGTTTTCAGGTTTTCACAGCATTAAAAAGTCTCAGATTTACTGTACTAAACTGAATAGACCAGAGAAAGATGCAAAGTTTCACAAACCTTGTACAGATTACAATGATTTTCTGAAGTTCTGCTTGCACAGCTCTCAACCTGGAGAGATTTAGTTTAAATGTTTCAGGCAGCACATCAGGAGTCAAGCCTTCTACCCCATTTACTAGCTTTAACAAGCCAATCCTAACCATCTTGTCAGTTTTTTCTCCCTTACATTCCGGTTGTTCCATACCTGAAAATATAACAAATTTTAGTAGAGCAGTCCAACATTCTGAGTAGTTTTAAAATCTTACAAAGGACTCAATAACAAACCTGTTGCAGAAGTTGGAGAACGGACTTTGTGTTCTGCCGAAATGGCTCCCCCGGATCGCAGAGTTGCTGGTAATAGTGATTGGGAAGACTCGGTAGTACTTGTTGCAGAAGATAGAAGATCGTTGTACTCATTCCACTCTTGCTCTGCAACCGGATGCACGGTTGCAAGCCATTGCTTTGTCAATGGCAGGGACGTTGGTGCATCGGTTGCAGGACCATATCTACTGGTGAAAGTTTTTGTCAAATAATCAAAACCTGCAGGTCCTTTGATGAGTGGCTCCACCAGCCTAATGCGTGCTTTGCTGATGTCTCTCTTGAGAACCTGCAGGCAAGATCATATTCCAATTTAAAAGTAGGGAGTAAAGCAACATAAAATGAAACAGAATAGCAATAAACATGCAATAGCTCCTCGGTCTGTGATGAGCTCTCGTCTAAGTGAGAACATTATGTTCTGATTCTTGAAAGAAGTCACCATCTCATACATCATAGCATACAAAGGTGCAAAGCACATGGAAGGGTTGGAACTTGAAAGTCAATCTGCTGGAGGATCCCACAAAACACAAAGGGAGATGTAAAACCATCAACACTTAGGATGAGACATCCCACAATGTTATTCCAAAGCATGTAAGAAAAACAGATAGTAGGGTGGCCACAGATAGATTTCTACTGAGCTTTGTAGAGTATCATTTCTTTTGCTTGGTGAATTTTCAAGATAATCCATATGATCTAACATTTATGAGACAAAAACTTCAATATACTGCCTCGTTTATAAATGAACTAATAAATTTTTAGGCCACAACAGAAAAAATAAAATGTCAGCTAGATTTTATCGTAGTTGTGTGGATGATGCACATAAAAAATGGGGCAGGGGACTTACCTGGATCTCCTGCAAAACAAATCGAAGTCCTTTAACTATTAATAGAGACTGCGATGCCCTTGATTTATCTCCAGATTCAGACATCTCTCTTAGCTCTTTCAGTAAATTTTCATGAGAGTTCTTTATCTCCTGATCATTGGCTGGGGCGGAAAGTTTCTGGATAGTGACTAAAGCAAACTCAAGCATCTTCCCAAGGTAATCCATATCCAGAGTTCCTGATCCTAGAACCTTTAAGCCAACAAATTTATCGTTAGAGACAAAATGTTGGTAACTCAAGCTAAAGTTAGTGATAATGATCATGCATGTACCAGGAGCTCTACAGTTTTACTTACCTGTGACAGGATATCGATATCAATAACCTCAACGATCTCCTGTCTCCAGCTCTGAGGAGACATCTCACAAAGCTCATCCCTGATCTCCTCCATCAGTTTAAGAACCCAATTAAAGTCAGGGCTATCTAGTTTTATGGACTCCATAACAGCATCCCAGAAAGCCTTTTCCATTGTATCCTTCACTTTTGCCTGAAAAACAATTAAAACAAGCAAGCATTTTTTAGGGAAGAGGAACTAAGGATATCTGCTGATCATAATTGGCATTGCTTGTATTTAGCAAGAATGATCTGACAGAACAATACTTTTAAACTATTCTGGTCCTCATCACTGGTGATTA
The DNA here is from genome assembly GCA_028386065.3 of Turnera subulata. Classification (NCBI taxonomy): domain Eukaryota; kingdom Viridiplantae; phylum Streptophyta; class Magnoliopsida; order Malpighiales; family Passifloraceae; genus Turnera; species Turnera subulata. The sequence goes on along the minus strand of JAKUCV010007441.1, from coordinate 42,401 downwards.
ACCTGTCACCAAAACCAAGGCCATGCTCATGGAGAATTTCATTCACAAGGAATTCATTTTCACTGGGGAACAGTGCACCAAAAATCACTTGGCCATCCGCAACACTTTTGGATGGTGAAGAAACAGCATCTTCGCCATTATCCATCTCAAACATGAGGTGAGCCATGTGGCTTGCCTTCTCACTGCTTTCAGCCAGATAAGTTTTCTCTGCAATGCCAGAAACAGATGTCTCTTTCGCCAGTAGAGATTCTGACAAACTGTCCGTTTCCTTGGCATTGTTAAATTTAGACCGCACATCAGAAAGAACTTGGTCCAGGCGTTCAACCCCCGCATCACCACTCAGATGCTGCATTGTTTCCTTCAAGAGTTTCTGCTCTTCTGAAACCTATGACAAGCAAAGTAACACATAAAACTGTTACTTCCAAAAAGAAAATATAGAAAACATGCTTCAATTTTTGTGCAAGGGAAAGAGGTTACCTGCTTCTGAAGAGCATTCATATACTGAGTAAGATTATCACCATCTCCTGCAGTCTGCTTGCGAGTTTGCATCATACAAAGTTCAAGCTCACAAGCAGCTCTCAGCAAATCCTCTTCTAATGCCTTGACATCCTTAGATTTCCACACTGCATAGTAGTGCAGGTAAGAGCACCAGGCTCTATCGAATGCCTCTAGCTGAGATCTAAAAGTCTTCTGATTTGAGGTTGCAGAGTCCATTTCTTCATGAGCAGTCTGGATGGGACCAACTAATATAATCTTGATCAACAAATCAAACTCACGAATAAAGTTAGCAGCAGAGTCAGCCAAGGGAGCCTCACACCGATCCTGTCCATTCAAAACTTCAGCTGGGTGTCCCTTTATTGTGTAGGCACAGAGAAAAACTCTAGCCGGGTACCTTGGTAACTTTACTGTCCTTTGAGGTTTATCTTCACTGGGCTGATTCGGCTTTGCACTTTTCTTGCTGGAAGCAACACTCTTCAAAAGGTGATCAATGTTGGCCAAACAACATGGGATACCCGTAGCTCCAATTGAAAGCAATAGGCGACTCTCCAGGCGGTCAAGTAAGGCTTTCGAAATTTGAATGGCTGTGTCTGCTCCGACAAGAGTAGTAAGCTGATCAAAAGAGTATGATTTGATAGATTCTTCATTGATCTCCAATGTGGCAAAAGCTTTGGCCAAAGAGACAGTAGTTCTCTTAAATTGCGCGAACTGCCTCCAACACCTTTAATTTAAGTACACAACCATTATAGGAAATGGTGCACATGCAATAGTTCCACACAAGCAGAAAAGTAACAAAGAGAAAAGAGGCCAAAGCAATGGCATCCAAAATGGGCAACCCATATATAATCCAAAACAAATATGTTAACACTGAAGAAAAAGTGACAGCAGCAATGAAGCACGTACCTTGCTACCTTTGTGGCAACATTATCCCGTCTCATAGCCGCCCTGGGGGAGTTGGCAGGAGATAGGCCACTAGACCTCCGTCTTTGGTTCAAAAATTCTGCTCTTTGCTTCTTTGCCTAAACATCATACAATTAGCATATCACGCAGGGAAGATACTCAAGCAAATAGAAAAAAAGAAAGCTCCAAATTTTATGAACTAAAACCCAAACACATACCATTTGGAGCCGAAATTCCATCTGATCCTTGATCCGTTTCCTATCATTCTCCCGTTGAGTATTCACAGACCTGGCAACCCACCTCACTCGAGACACCCTTGCATGAGCCTTGCTCTTCTCTGCTTCCAATATTCCAAGCCGCTTCTGCTCAGCAGCTGCACGCTTGTGGTGGATTGCAGCAAGTATGCACTCCTTGTACCTTCTCTCCCTCATCATTTTCCTCGCCAACAAGTCAGCTGCTCGCTCTCTCTTTGCTGCTCCCCTCAGCATATAAGCCTTAAGGAGACGCATTCGATTTGCCTCTGCTAATCGAATCCGCGTCTCCACCTTCATCCCAAGCTCATCTCTCTCCTTCTCTGCACGCAACTCTAGTCCGTTCTTGGCTGCTTGTCGCAGCTCATCCATCTTTGCCAGCCGCATCTGCGACTTTGCCAGAATGACCAAACTGGTGCGGTGCATATTGACACAAACATCACAATTCAGCTCAAGCACTAAAAGAATGTTCTTAAAAGTAGCCATTTTATAATCAAAGACTATGATTTAAGCACCAAATGATACATCGACATTCTTTTTACCGTTTCTCTTGAGCAGCATTTAGCCTGGCTTCCAGTTTCTGACCAAGATCATCCTCTTCAGGGCTAGCTTTTCCACAAGAACTTACTGATCTTGGCCTTGCCTTGCTTGACAACTCTTCATAGTATTGCTGCAAACCCAGAAAAGAAAGAATCAATCTTTAACCTCAAAAATAGCATAAGAAACCAAAAAGCCACAAGATGAAGTAACAGAGAGATCAGAAGAAACCCACCTGGCGGCGGAGCTCGGCTTCACGGAGCTTGACTTCAATGTCATCAACGGAGATGTCAGGTTTAATCTTAAAATCCAGACGCTTTTTCAACCTCTCCGGTAGAAGTTCTCTTGGAGTCGACGGCGCCGATGCTTCCTCGGCGGTCGCCTGAAAGCTCAACGCCACTGCTCCAGCTTCCGTCTTGGCCTCCCATTGCCTCATTTTCAATTGGGTGAGAGGCTTCTTTCCACTGAAAAGATTGGTTTTTTTTTTTTTTGAATGGTACAAGAATGAGTGAACAAAAACAGCAAGAAAAAAAGTCAATGTACTTTGGTTGCTTTCTTCTCTGTTTTTCCTTGTTAACCGTTATGGTGCTTCCGTTCAGTTAGAAGGTTCTGTTGTTGTTAGAGAGACGACAAAATAGAATGTTCATTCTTTCCTGTTTAACTTTGTAACATATTTATTTCCTTTCAAAGAACAAAATAACTATTCAAGATATTTCAAATCGAACCAATAGAGAAGTGAAGATTTAAAAAAATGGTATAGATTGGAAAGATCCCAAGTTTTCAAATCTGTGTCCTTTATCCACTTTATGGATCCTAGGAGATCTATGATCCAGATCAAAAGAAAAAGGTAAAAAAGCAAACAAACAATTGTCCCCATGCACAATATACAATATAATTTGGGTATCCTATAATTAATTATGTTAATCTTGGGTCTCAACGAGGTGAAACATGATTGATCTCAAATAAATTGATTATAAAGGCTTCACAAATTATATAAAACATAATTTTAAACACAAAAAAAGAAATGAGAAAGAGGGAAGGAGGATACGAATTAGCTTTGCGTAGGCGTTTCTTGATCTTGGACAAGATTCTGGTACAAAGTGTCAGGAGCACTCCAATCAGCCCAACAATCAATGTCAGCACCAGAATCCCCATTGTTGTGGAACTGGAATCCTTAAAATCTTCTAACATGTCAGGTAATTCCATTTCTTCCAAGAGCATATTGAACAGATTTGTGAGAGCCATGGAAAACTCTGTTTCTTTTGGCAATAAAAATTGTGTTTAGGGGATTGGAAAATTGGAAGGATCCTTTGGTTGTGGAAATCTTTTCATGGGAACTCAGTTTCTAGATTCAACAGAAAGTTTTCATGTGCAAAACTTTTTTTTTTTTCTTTTGCTGAATGATGATATGTGGTTAGTGGTGAGAAATTGTGCCTGAGTGCAAAAATACCTCTCCATTTATGTAGGATTTTGCCACGTTTTTATCTTTTGCAAATTGTTTGTGCTTATAGCATCATTTCTGTCCACAAGTGAGATGATCATGGGAGTAAGCATGTCTATGTTCAAAATTATTACTACTATGTTTGTATTCTTACATTTATGTTCTCGGCCAAAAACAAAATTTTTTATTCTTACAACTTTCATATCGACTTTTTCAATAGAAATGGTAGGGGTATTCAAATTTGTCAAATTTGTATACTCTTTAGCAAGGACTAAACAATAGTATCATACAAGTGAATGGATAGGGGATTAAAATCTTATGGAGTACTCTTAATCACTACTCACTAGTCACTAGTCACATAATATGACCATAAACTCGGCAAAAAATTTTGACCATAAAAAATTTCTCATAGCTGTTATGTTATAGATACCAGTCTTATTTATGGCCTTAATATAACTGCATTTCTTTTCTTTTTTTTTTCCTTGTTTTGATGAACATAAGATAGCTACAATAAAGTTCTATTGCAATGTATTAATGCACAAACATATAAAATAGATAAGACCAAAAAGTTGGCATGTGTGTAATATTTCTAAATATCCTTCATATTTTTGGGTTGATGGTATTTTCTTTTTCTTACACTAAAGTTTTTATAATCGGAAAATTTTTATTATTGGGACTCCTTAAGTAGTACTAGTTGTGAATTTCTCATTGGATTTCCTATTTCATTATTAGGTTTTATTTATTTTCTTAATTTACCCTTAAAATTTTCCTCCCCTCCCAACTCTCAAGATTTATTTATTTTCTTAATTTAAACCCTGAAATATTAGTGAAAATTTTTATTATTTAAGCTGAAATTGAAAAAAAAAAAAAAGGAAGTGGAAGGCCTATAACACAACTGAATTTTGTGCGATTTCTAAGAGAAAGAAAAAAAAAAGAAAAAAAAAAGAGGTAATAGAAACAGATGATAGACAAAAAGCGGGCGTGTCATTCAGTTTACCTCTCTTCCTCTCTATGCAGCAGCAGAGCACTTGGAAATGGCGGCCTGTTCAATAGCAATAGCAGCAGCAACACACTCCTCTCTTCTCTCCAGAACTTCACAACTATTCTTTCTCCACACGAGGAAGAAGAATGGCTTCACTACTTCTTTTTTCTCTTCCATCGCTGTGCCTTCCACACCCAAGAAGAAGTCCTGGAGCCGACCCGTCGTCTCTGCTCTCGAGCTCGGCGGTGTCAAGATTGCAAAAGAAGGTATTGCATGCTCTTTACCCTCTCCTTCCCTCAGCTCTCAAAATCCTCTCTTTTGTCCACTTCTCTACTGGGTTTTGCTTTGTTTGCTCCCCAGTCTTCTCAAGTTTCGACCTTTATGCGATTTTGTGTTGTGGTGGTTGTAGCGAATTGGGTACTTCTCTTTTGGGGTTATTTGTTGATTGGTTTGTTTGTTTGTTGGGGGGCTATGTAGATGTGGTGAGGGATGATCCTACGAACAATGTGCCAGACACAATTTTCTCCAAGCTGGGGATGCAACTTCACAGGAGGGATCAGCATCCTCTTGGGATTCTGAAGAATGCGATTTATGAATATTTTGATGCCAATTACTCCAACAAGTTTGATAAGTTTGATGACCTCTGCCCTCTTGTTTCCGTGAAGCAGGTTAGTTTCTTGACCTTTCGAGGAATTTGATTACAAGTTGGGTAACTGGCATTTGCTACCTTACTATTTAGTGTGTTCTGCTATGCGTTTGGAATAACTGTTTGCGCTGTTGATGTCATAAGAAAAAAAGAAAAATAGTTCCTTATAGCTATGCTATTTTCTATTGTGTGGTGACTGTGATACACTTCCTGCAGAATTTTGATGATGTCTTGGTCCCTGCTGACCATGTGAGCAGGAGCTATAATGACACATATTATGTCGACCCTCAAACTGTGTTGAGGTGCCATACAAGTGCACATCAGGCAGAGCTGTTGAGGAAGGGGCATACTCATTTTTTAGTAACTGGGGATGTTTACCGTAGAGATTCTATCGATTCAACGCATTATCCTGTCTTCCATCAGGTTTCTTATCTTGTGGTCATGGCATTGGTTCAACTAGTATTTGCATTTCCTCTTATTTGCCTTGTTGATTACAATGCAGATGGAAGGCTTTCGTGTTTTCTCTACGGAGGATTGGGAAGCATCTGGTGCGGATGGCACAGCTTTTGCGGCTGAGGATCTAAAGAAATGCCTGGAGGGTTTGGCGAGACACTTATTTGGTAAATTGTGAAAACTTGTTTATGAAATCTGATTTCATGGTAATATTAACCAGTAGTGGTGGTTATACTGGAGATTCTTGCTTGTTGAAAGAAATTCAATTGCATAGATGATATTTACCATATCTGATGGTAGTGCTTGAGATACATACTCTGTATTACATAGATGATATTAACCGTGGCTAATGGTACTGCTTGAGAAACATACTCTGTATTGCCTTGTTAGATTGCCACGAATTTAATATATCTAGTTAGAAAATACTGGGAAAACTTGTCTCTTGCTCCAAAATAACTCAAATTTTTAAACTATAGCATTCTCCACTCATAGAAATTAGTACCATTCTGACAATGCAATTGCCTCCACGGAAGTCTGTGATCATAGATCCAACTTATGGCACAATTTGTAAGATTTAGTGCTTGTTGAATCCTGTCTCACAGACACTGCTTAAATTCTCAGGTGCTGTGGAGATGCGCTGGATTGATACGTATTTCCCTTTCACGAATCCATCTTTTGAACTTGAGATATATTTTAAGGTATTATCTGTTCTTGGTACTTTTCAATATTGGTCTCCCATGCATTTACCCTTCTGTTTGCTATTATTTATTTTTGATGCTACTGAAATTGGGAGTATCAATGTCAGTGTACTTTGGCGAGGCTTAGATTTGAAATTAATCCACAGGGAAGACATATTTGCATAGATTGAAAGCAGCTTTCCTGGTACTTTTAAGGTTATGGCTAAGCACCGCAATCTTTGACAATTATATTGCACAGAAGGACCTGCTAATGGAAATTACATTGGCCATGCCAGTATAAAGGTTGCATTCTGCTTGAAACAGCATGACTTCTAACTCACCAACTGACGGGCCAATAATTTGTCAGGAAAAGTGGATGGAAGTTTTAGGCTGTGGGGTGACTGAGCAGGAAATTTTAAAAAGGAACGGAAAACTTAATAATGTTGCTTGGGCTTTTGGACTGGGATTGGAGCGGCTGGCCATGGTTCTGTTTGATATACCAGATATTCGGCTTTTCTGGACAACTGATGAGCGATTCACCTCTCAGGTCGGTCCTGACTTATGATATTTTTTCACTAATCTCTCTGCTTTCCTTGTGTATATGCTTAGTTATCTCCATTTTCAAAATTGAATGTTTGATGCTTATCATTTGACTTTGTTGGATCTGGTACATCTCAATAACTGAAAATATCTATATGCAGTTCTCCAAAGGCCAGTTGGGGATCAAATTCAAGCCATTCTCAAAGGTAAAACTATGTTTCTCATAAATGGATTTCTTTTGAAGTGTAAAACATTAATGCAGAAGCGTGGACTCATAGATAGATTTCATTTAAAGTGCAAGACATTAATGAAGATGCGTGGATCATGTAGACACACTTTGCTTGAAAATTTTGTTTGCAGTATCCTCCTTGTTACAAAGACGTGAGCTTTTGGATCAATGAATCATTCACCGAGAATAATTTATGTGAAGTTGTCAGAGGGATCGCGGGAGACCTTGTTGAGGAGGTAAGTTCATGCACATATAGATGTGCTCTCTTTCTCCGTAGCCTGTTCTTCTACACTTTAGCTTTAATGTATGGAAAAGATGGCTGCCCTTATATCATTCTTGTTGAGTATCACCATCGCCCTTACTTTCCTGTTTTATTTATTGCTTCCTTGATCTCACAGCTGTCTAGTCTTGGGGATTATTCATTGTTGTTGTCTTAGAATCAATGGTAGCTAGTCATCATGTGGTCTTAGAACTCGTTACAAATTGAATAGTTGAGAGAAATGGTACATTTGGGGGCTACTACTGTCAATGTTTAGGATACTAAATCAGCTACTGAGCAACTGAATCCATCAATAACTTCACACATGCTTTACTACGGTTTTAGTATAGCATTGGTTGTGTTAGATTTGAGGTAGGTCCTATTGGCTGCTTCTAGAAACGACGCTCTTTTGCTTTTCTACATGTGGGGAGACAGCATGTATGAGATAGGACTCCAACTTGAGGCTTCACCCTTGTTTGGCCCTTGATGTGGGGAGACAACATTTCTTTCAGTTCAAAATGATTAAATGAAAAAGAAAATAAACAGTGTCAGGAAGCTATCCTATCTGCATTTGATATTTAAAGTGCACCAAAAGTGTCAAGGACTAATGCAACAGATAAACTAACTGCCATGTCACTGTCCAACAAATGCCTTGGAAGGTCCCAAATGGATAATCCCTCATGAATGCCACTTTTCTAGCCTTTCTTGTGACATAAAATGGCAACATTAAATTTGAAAGCAGGAGGTGCTGAATGATCATATTTTATAAGAACTTTGCCATTAATCATGGTAAACTGATAACCACCTTTGCGAATCACTTTTCTTAACCTGCATCATTTTGTTTTTTTGTCGAATCTTGACATGTATTATTAATTTAATGACTCAGGTGCAATTGATAGACAATTTTACCAACAAGAAAGGGATGACTAGTCACTGCTACAGGATTGCTTATCGCTCCATGGAACGTTCTCTAACAGATGAAGAAATTAATGAGTTGCAGGTATTTCACTCTTGCATTTCATTTCTTCTTTGTTTCTTTCTCCTTAAATAGGACCAACGACCCAAATATAAAAAAAAAACTGCTATGGTGTATGCAGATGAGTGTGAGGGAACAGGTGCAAAGCAAGCTCAATGTTACTCTGAGATGATCATCTAAGAGACCAACTCAGCATTCTAGAAGATTTAAAAATTTTACGGATTAATAGTTATAAAGGATGAGCCTTATTTGGTGCTTTACAATTTTCTTTTGAAGATAGTTTGTACAACGTATGACTGTACCTCCGGAATTATTGTTTTCGGTATTTTGTCAAATGTGAATTATGTCTGAGCAAGAGAATATTTAAATTTGGTTAATTCACCAAGATGTTATCTTGTCATTGGCAGATATGAATTATATTCCAGTCATTTACCTAGGTTCTGAATGGATAGCCCCATGACATGCGGGACATTTTAATTTTCACCTTGACAAATAGAGTAGGTGAGAAGTATAAAGCATGAATGGACAACATATGATAGTTGTGTATTTTACACTCCTCCTGAAAAGATATTCCATGCTGTATTTTCCTTTGATCAGTTAAAGGTAAGTTTGAATTCTATTATCTGTGTGGGGCTGGTTTAAGTCTTTTTTCCCCAAATAAGGCAATTCCATAATAATTTCCCAACATAAGATGCCCTGTCACCTTGGTGTCGCTCATGTAACATGTAAAAGTGACATTTTTTTTTTTTATGAGAACGTAAAAGTGACAAATAGAAGCACCAACAAAAAGAATTGTCAAAAAAACATAAAAAATTCAAAGAAAGGAATTTATGGGATATAGACCGAGATTTAGTTTTCTTTTCCGGTTTTGTATCCCTCAGCCTCTATATCCTTGAGAAATCCTTAAATTTTGGGTTGTTTTTTAGTTTCTTCAATCTTATCCCAGAGAATTTTTTTTGTTAAATTTTTTTATCATTAATATTTAATAAAGATTTCTAATTTTGACTTGAAGTCATGTGTATCAAAATTTAGGTCTTCCTCTTTTATTGTTTTTTTTAGAATCTTAGTTCTTGCTTTTAAATCAAGTGGCATTACATGATTGAATAAATATATATAATATAATACGATAATGCAACTGAGAAAATAATGCATATAAGGCATCCTGAGTTTTATAGAACATGTATCCTCTGCATGTGCAAATAATATGTAATCATGTTTTATTTATTAGTAAAAAAAGCAATATTAGAGATATTACAAACTTTTTTTATTGTTCTATAAAAAATAAGTTTTAACAATAAATAATATATGAAAATAGACAACAAAGACAAAAAAAAAAAAAAGCTTGGGGAAGTGATATGGTTTTTATGGAGGCAAAAACATTAGCTTTAAAAACAAATGGCTGGTCAATGGGGAGTAGTTATTTCGTTCTTATTTGATAACATAAAAATAAGTTTGTTTGAGTCGTGGATAGAATTGTATGGTGCTTGTTCTTGTTCTGAGGTGAGGTGAGGCATATGGTGATGAGTTGCGTGATTGCAGCCAATTGTTACCTTACTTGTAAATGCTTTGAATTAATGAAATAGATGGACTTAGGGTGCCATAACAATTTTTTTTTGCTTTTATATGACCAGCTTTTTAGTTTTACATGTAGAGAATGGTTCTTAAAATTTATAAAACCTCTCATTCTAACATTTGAATTATTTCCCTTAAATTTTTGCAATATTTTGTAGATGGACTTTTATTTATGTGCTACTGCTATCTAAATTGTCATTTATACTGCGAGTCAATGAGGAAGAAATGCGTCTAGTGCATGAGAAACCTTTATAGGACATGTATTCCTTGTGCACAAAGAATAAATGTAATCATATGTCCTCTTTTATAGGTAACTCCAAAATGAAGTAAAAAAAAAAAAAAGACAACCATCCGTTGATGTGTTTCTTTTTTCTATGCTTTTGCATTGATATTTTAGTCCAGTCTATCTTTTGGAGGCTTTACAAATCAATATCAAAGCATAATATTAGACTGCTAGACTCAACCTTGAGATGTCTCAGTTAAGTTATAATAATAACTCCTGTTAATCTAATCGAGGTAGTGTTATCGGTACTCTCCATAACTAAGGAAATAAGCTTTCTTAAAAATAAATAATTTATTCGCAATTATAATAAATTAAAAGACATGGAATAGATATGAAAGTCCTTATTTCTCCAAAAGAAAAAAAAAAAAAGAGAGTGAAAGCCCTTATATATATCATTAAAATAAATTAAATAAATAAAAAACGATGGTGAGGTGGAACATGTTATCCGGGCCCTGTACGAGAAGAAGCCCAAAGAGATTAAAGCCCAAAATAGAGGCTTTATTGAGAGTGAAGTAGCAGTAGCATTAGGGTTTGGTTTACTAGTAAGGGGGTGTGTGTGTGCGCCTTTATAGCCTAAAACTGCACGGTTTAGTTTTCTTCTCACTCTCAGGCGGCCGGTTTCTGCAACTACAGGTATCATCATCTATAACTATCAATCGATTTCTTCCTCTCCTTTCCCAAATTTATTTCCTATTTTTCTTTCTTTACAGAGAAACTGTAAAGGTTAGGCAAAACCTGAGAGACAGACGTATGTCTTAGAACTAGGGTTTCTATTGCCTCATTTTTTCTGATTTTTTTGGGGTCCGAATAAGTAATCCATAGTCTTTTTGCTGTTCGATGATCTGAATGTTTGTTGACATGTATATATGTGTCTTTGTGAAGGTAAGGGGTAAGAGAGTGTTAAGATGGTGAAGCATAACAACGAGATCCCGGGGGCTCATTTCAAGAAGCACTGGCAGAACTATGTCAAGACCTGGTTCAACCAACCCGCTCGCAAAACCAGGAGACGCAATGGTAACCCTTAACCTAATAACTTCTTAGTGTTAGTTAGCATAAAAAAAAGAACTTCTTAGTGTTAGTATTTGTTTGATGTTGCTCCTTTTTTTTTTTTTTGCTTAATTTCTTTGTCTTACTAAAACGAAAAGAAAGGTTCTTTTGGCTATATCTAATCCTCCTTGGGTTTGGTTTGTTTGTGTTTGTTATCTCCAACCAGCCCGCCAGACTAAGGCTGCACAGCAATTCCCTCGCCCAACCGCTGGACCCCTCCGCCCCGTCGTCCACGGCCAGACCCTCAAGTACAACATGAAATTGAAAGCTGGCCGCGGCTTCTCCCTTGAAGAGCTCAAGGTTGGTTTGTTCCTTCCTTCTTGTCTCTTAATAATCCCAGTTATGTTATTTTCTTGCGGTGAGGATATTGTTCTTGATTTTTATGTCCTCTGTGCTAATGCGCTGCGCTTGGTTGCTTCTCTTTCCAAGTTGTTTTAGAGTCATGCTAGAACACATACACACAAGTGTCTTGGATTAACCTCCTCCTGCTGCCATGTGTTTAACAATCCCAGTTATTTGTGAGGATGTTTTAGTTGATATTTATGTCCTCTGTGATTGTGATAATGGCACTTGCTGTTTCTCTTGCGTTATTCTTGTTTACATTAGATTGCAAGTGTTTGAGAGATAGACTAGCTTAAAATACATTACAAGTGTCTCGGATTAACCTCCTCTTCTGTTGTTATTTGTTTATTGATTGTACATGGATGTGCTAATACTCTTTAGGACTTTTAGGACATCATTAGTTGAAGCTGTGTCCTTTGTTTCTGGTTTCCCGTAGATAAAGGGAGATCACTCTTCTTTCTGTTCCTTGGTTGTCCATGATGCCTGTTAGTCCTTTTGGATATAGGATGATATGAGCAGGCAGGGAGTTTCCTCATACTAGGGCTTGCTTGAAAATCTTGAAAATGTTTCTACTTCACCATTAATGTGATAGTACTCACACCTGTGCTGGCATTTATAGTTTAAATGTAACTGACACTGAGGTGAAATGATCAGGCTGCTGGAATTCCAAAGAAGTTGGCACCAACCATTGGAATTGCAGTTGATCATCGTCGCAGGAACCGTTCTCTGGAGGGTCTTCAAACTAATGTCCAAAGGCTGAAGACTTACAAGGCCAAGCTTGTGGTCTTCCCAAGACGTGCCCGCAAGTTCAAGGTACTTGTTTTTGGTAGCTTACATTCAAATATTTCTGTACATACTTAATGTGCTCTTTTCTTACACTGATCACGCTCATCTTCCTGCAGGCTGGCGATTCTACTGCTGAGGAACTGGCTAGTGCAACTCAAGTGCAAGGACAATACCTGCCTATTGTCAGTGATAAGCCTTCAGTGGAGCTTGTTAAGGTCACCGAGGAGATGAAGTCATTCAAGGCTTATGACAAGCTTCGTCTGGAGCGCACGAACAAGCGTCACATCGGTGCCAGGATGAAGAAGGCTGCCGAAGCTGAGAAGGAAGAGAGCAAGAAGTAGGGAGTTTAATTTTGTGATATTATGATGGATTTCTACCTACATATGAAGTTGTTTTTGTTTACTCTTTTGAAACTTTTAGACCCAGTTTTGACATTTATAACAACACTTGGTGGGTTTTGTACGCTTAAAGGCTCTTTGTTATTCTCTGGACCTCTTTAACTTCAATTGTGTTACTACTGAAACTGCTTGGTACCATGTACTGTCGGAAAGTGGTCATGGTGTTGCTCTCCATCCTCAGCATCCTAATGGAGAGTTCAATCACGTATCCCATTGTATCTTAGCGGGGTGTATACGCGTAGAGCTACAGGAGAGATTAGTCACTATGCCATATGCAGTACTGAATCCTATGCTATCTCCTCTCCATTGTTGAGAAGTTTGCTACAGGTTACTAGAAATGATTGAATTTGAAGGCCCATCAAACTATATAGGTCCAAATTGGTATTGACTGATTGGGAGAAGAATTTGGAAACTAGTTAATTAAATTAATATTAACAACCGAAGACTACATTAGATTACTCAATGATACAGAGGTTGCGACCCAAATATATTTACCGAAAGTTTGTTGGATTTAAGTTGTGACAGAAACACCACCATAAATGGGATCTTCTCCTTCTGACTTTACATTCTTAATTCGTAATAATGTGAAGAACATTCTTGATAATTGTTTTTGTTTCTATAAGTCTAACCAAACCTCTCCAGTGTGTTCTATAAATAATCTCTCCTCTTTGAACAAGTAGGCATTATAATTTATAAGGGTCTAGTTTTAGTGCAAGTAGCAGTTAAGAGTACAAGACCCATTGCCAACTGAGGGCCTTATTTTGCTTGAATTGTTCACAGGAACAGCTGAGTGGAGAGACATGGATCTGTTCTTCCTTAATCTTGTTCTACTTTTGCTATCCCTTTTCTTCAGCTGCTTTATTACCTTGTACAAGAGAAATAAACTTGCAGGCTTTGAGCTTCCACCAGGTAAAAAGGGATGGCCCATCATCGGAGAAACCTTGGAGTTCGCCATGGCCGGCAGGCGAGGAGCCCCAGAGAAATTTGTGAAGGACAGGATGTCAAAGTACTCCCCTGAAGTGTTCAAGACCTCCTTGCTGGGAGTAGACATGGCTGTCTTCTGTGGTGCCTCAGGGAACAAGTTCTTGTTCACAAAAGAGAACAAGTATGTCACCTCTTGGTGGCCTAAATCACTGGGAAAAATCTTGGTCACTGAAGATGGTCAAGGAAACATGCAACAGCAATCCAAAGATTTACGCCACAATTTCTTGTCTGAATTCCTCAAGCCAGAAGCTCTTCGAGAATACATTCCCATAATGGATTCCATGGCAAAAGAACACATGGAAGCACACTGGGTTCCAAACAAAGAAGTCAGGGTGTTTCCACTCACAAAAGAATACACCTTTGCCTTAGCTTGTAATCTATTTATGAACATCAAGGATTCAAAGCATGTAGCAAGGGTCTCTCAGCCATTCCAAGAGATAATAGCTGGCCTTTTTTCAGTGCCTATAAACTTTCCTGGAACACCTTTCAGTCGAGCAATCAAAGGCGGTAAACGCATTCGCGAAGAGCTTGCACTGATCATCAAGCAGAGGAGAAGGGAGCTGTTGGAAAATAAAGACACCAGAAAGGTAGACATAATAAGTCGCCTGCTGCAGGTATCAGAATATAATGATGCTATGATCTCTGACAGGATTATAGGCTTGCTTGTGGCCAGTTATGATACTGTGAGTACTGCAATTGCATTCTCCCTCATGTACATTGCAGAGTACCCCCATGTCTATGAACAGGTTTTCAAAGGTATGCTTTGGTTTAAACTCAGCTGCAATTCTTCCCTCATTTCTTCTTCTCCATTTGAATGTGTTTTAATACTGCATGATAGTTTTACAAACATTCAAACGGAAATAGTTTCATCTTAATAAACTGAGATTGAACTCAGTATTTCAAGACCAAACTCAAGTTACCAAAAACTTGTCTCGGCTTATCAATAGCCCTATTGAAAATTTTGTTTCCAATTATTGTTTGAGTTTTTTTAATAGAATTAGGTGATGTGCATGAATCTTCACCATTTATGACCAAGTCATTGTAAATGCATTAGCTTGTTGTTTTTGTGCAAAATGCACAAGGAATTGACCAATTTGGCATGAAGATAACTAAAAGGCTTTTCATATGAAGTGACTTCCTTGTTGAAGAATATGAAATTCTTGATAGAGTTGGAAAGTTAAGTTTTTTTTTCTGGTTGCAAAGTGAAGTTTAAATATCAAGACCTTTCGTGATAATGTATAACTTTGACCATAAGATATTTGGTTCATGAAGCAAAAATATAGTAAACTCTTCTCCTACTCACAATTGGCTCGTATTACTGCAAGTCCAGCAATCCTTGTGCTTTCATTGACATTGAATGTCCCATATGCTTCGGTCTTTTTTCTGTTCCTGTCGTTGAAATAGTCCATTCTGTCATTTTCTTCCGTCTGGGAAGAAACCTTAGTTATTAGTTAATCATGATCATGATCATGATCAAATGCTTCTCCCTCGCTAGCAACTTCAAGACAGTTCCAAATTAATGTTATAGAACAAGTATTAAATAATGTTAGTTCTCCCTCAAAGTCAAAACCAAAGTGTGATTATATATAACAATCCTTTTGCAACCAACTTCATTCTTTATTGATTGATAATATATGGACATCAGAAAGAAAATAAAATATTGGAAATGGACAATATTGCGTTTGAAACCAATTTGGAACTATTATACTCTAGAATAATTCTTAATAATTCTAGAATTTGATGCTCTATTTTTGTATCCTAATGTTGAAAATTATAACTATTGCGTGAACCAAGAAAAACAACATTAATATTGCATAGTCAAGGTTGTTACGTTTAGACCAAACTAACTGGATTAGTTGTACAAGTTGTGAAATGGGTTTGAGTGTGGTATGGTTCTAATTAAGTCTTTTTCTTGAGGACTTCTACGAAATTCCTGCTTGATCTGTCTTGATTGTTGTACAAGCGATTGGACTAGCTATGTGTTTGATTATCATTGGACAAGTCTTAATTTGATGGAAATGTGGTTTCTCTTAATTAATTAACAGAACACATGGAGATTGCCAAGTCTAAACAAGCAGGAGAATTATTAAATTGGCAAGATATTCAAAAGATGAAATATTCATGGTGTGTGGCATGTGAAGCAATGAGGCTGCTTCCACCAGCAGAAGGAGCATTCAGAGAAGCAATTACTGATTTCACATATGAAGGTTTTACAATACCTAAAGGATGGAAGGTAAATGAATGATACGCATTATATCAAACAAATTATGTTATGCTAATAACTTCACTATTTTTGTTTCTAATTATCTAATAATTTCTTGTAGACTCATTGGTCAGTGCATACAACACACAAGAATCCCAAATACTTTCCAAATCCTGAGAAATTTGATCCTTCAAGATTTGAAGGGAATGGGCCAATACCATACAGCTTTGTTCCATTTGGTGGAGGACCTCGAATGTGCCCTGGAAAAGAGTATGCCAGGCTAGAGATGCTTGTTTTTATTCATAATGTGGTCACCAAGTTCAAGCTTAGAAAGGCAAAACCAGATGAGAAAATTCTCTACCATCACTCACCATATCCAGAGAATGGCTTGTTGGTCCGACTCGAAACTCTTGGCAACTAAGCTAGGGAGGTGTTAAGGTTTAGAAAAAGAATAATATTGTGGGTTTTCTGCAGTTATAAGTTATAGCAATGTGTAATTACATGGTTTATATATATACACCAAATTACTACTCTGTGAAGAGCCTTAAGTCTCATATGAAGCACCATATATGTAGCAAGTTTTTGCTGTTCTTTTCCACTCTTTTTTTTCCTTTTGTTTGCTGTTTCCATTTCTGTTTATCAAGTCTATATACATTGAGAAGCTTATGGATAAACATTTTCATTGGATTCAAGAACAATTGAATATATATGTTATATCTTAGAGGTCTTAACAAGTTACTGCCAAAATCTACTAAACCAAGACTAATAAAACAAACATAACTTATGTTAACGTTAACCAGTATATTCCATTGGTTGTGATTGGGGCATATATATATATTAATAATCTAGTTACTCGTATAGATGTCATCATTCTGAATTCATGTGTTAGCATAAATAAAAAAGCACCAGTTGCCATGTCTAAGAGCCTGTGAAATGGTTGGTGAAGATAAAATTTCATGGAGTAATGGATTTCTCTCTTTCCAAGTCCAAAACAAACCTATGATCCTGGCCCATCAGGAGGCCCAAATATCATGAGATTCTCCCTCAAAGACGTCGCAGAGCCGAAGTATACAACAATACGTAGTAGTGTATCAATGCTCCTTAACTTTACTTTTAATTGACTATAACCTTGGTAAAGATTCGGTCCGGCCTCCTGTGTCCTTTCTTTAACAAAATTGTTAATTTATTTATTTATCCCCTGCAAAAAAGATTCATTATATATATATATAATTCGTCCGCCCTTATCTTTGTCCCTTACAAGATTATTTATTTATCGCCGGCTCAAAAGGATTCATTATATGTAATTGACATGAAAAATACTACAAGCCTTTGCGATCAGGACATAAATTTGACATCTTCAACCATATAAAAATTCGAACTTGAGATTCTTGGTTATGCTAAAACAACTCTAGTCAACTAATTTCTTAATACTTTTAAGATTGAAGAATGGAAGAAGCAACAATTAATTTCCTCTGCTGAAAGTAGTATCCAGGAGTCATATCCTCCACTATTCTTTTCTTTTCTAGATTTATGTGTTTGGTGGCATACACAGGATCTGGTATTATTTTTACTGAAATTGTATGATCTCAAAAAAAGAAAAAAAGTGTCCACCTTTCCTCTTAAAAAAATCCTCGCTATAAAATAAGACCTACTAAGCCAACTATGCAAGTGTCTGCTTCCGATTCCTAATAGTTTGTTCACAAGATCATAGTTACAGTTGTGGGGATACGTAGGCATGGATCTCTTGGTCCTCTACCTGGTTTTACTCTTTGTATCCATTTTCCTTATCTACTCTACCTTGTACAACAAGATCAGAACTAAACCTGCAGGTTTTATTACCCTTCCACCGGGCAGAAAGGGATGGCCAATCATCGGAGAAACCTTGGAGTACGCCATGGCCGGGCGGCGAGGAGACCCTGAGAAGTTTGTGATGGACAGGATGTCAAAGTACTCCCCTGAAGTGTTCAAAACCTCGTTGCTAGGACAAGACACTGCTGTCTTCTGCGGTGCCTCGGGGAACAAGTTCTTGTTCTCCAAAGAGAACAAATATGTCACCTCTTGGTGGCCAAAAAATGTGGAAAAAATCCTCATCTCTGAAGAAAACAGAGGCAAGAGTCCCCAAAAAGCCAAAGATTTTCGACAAAAGTTCTTGCACGAATACCTCAAGCCAGATGCACTGCATGAATACATCCCTATAATGGATTCCATGTCCAAACAACACCTGCAGGAAAACTGGGTTCCAAATGAACAAGTCAAGGTGTTTACACTCGCACAACAATACAACTTCGCTTTAGCTTGTAGTCTGTTTATAAGCATCAAAGATCCTGACCAGTTGAACAAAGTTTCACAGCCATTCAAGGAGGTATTAACTGGAATCTTTTCAGTGCCTATAAATTTCCCTGGAACACGTTTCAATAGGGCTATCAAGATGGGCAAACGCATTCGTGAAGAGCTGGTAGGGATCATCAAGCAGAGAAGAAGGGAGCTACTGGAAAATAAAGTGACCACAAATATAGAAGACATATTAACTCGCCTGCTGCAGGTATCAGAATTTAGTGATAGTGAGATATGCGACAGGATGATGGTTTTGCTTGTGGCCGCTTATGGTACAACCAGTAAGGCAATTACATTCTCTCTAAAGTTTATTGCAGAGTACCCCCATGTCTATGATCAGGTCTTCAAAGGTATGCTTGCTCTGGCTTAAACTCAGCTCGAGTATTATTAATGGACCTTCTACTTTCTGATATATCATATATTAGAAGAAGTATGCCGTCTAATTTCTCCCGAATTTCGATTCCCATGCCAGGATTTGGACCTGGTTGATGCTTAAGCCACTTGTCGTTCTAAATTAATGTTTTTAGTATCTCCCCCTCTCTTTGCATATATCAACCATGCAAGGAACCTGCGTTTTTAACATACCTCCATCTCCAAATAATTTATAGACAAATTAATGAAGGCTTGCTTGTTTATAGCTCTAAATTAATCATGTGATCCATATACATCTCTGAATTTCCTCGTTAATGATTACTTAACATTTTTTTTCCCACTGAATAGATGGCCAAAGGAGTTAATAATGTGGTTTAATTTAATCACAGAACAAACGGGGATTGCCGAGTCCAAACAACCAGGGGAATTGCTAAATTGGCAAGATATTCAAAAGATGAAATATTCATGGTGTGTGGCATGTGAAGCAATGAGACTGGTGCCACCGTCAGATGGTACATTCAGAGAGGCTATTACTGATTTCACATTTGAAGGTTATACAATCCCCAAAGGATGGAAGGTAATTAATGATGCACACAAATTATATATATTAATGTGTCTTAATATTGTCACACCATACATATATGGTCATGTTGCAAATGCTAACTTTTTTATTGGGTCAAATTTGCAACCCACAGGCTTTTTGGTCAGTATACACGACACACAGGAATCCCAAATACTTTCCAGATCCTGAAAAATTTGATCCCTCAAGATTCGAAGGCAACGGGCCAATACCATATACTTTTGTTCCTTTTTGTTACGATCCGTTGATCGTAACAGAAAAACAAGAAAGAAAAGGAAGAAGAAAGGAAAATCTTGAGCAAACGCCCAAGCCGAAAACAATACAATTCCAATTGATCAATCATGGTTACAAGGCATAGTGATGTTGGTACTTATACCAATATACTGACAT
Organism: Turnera subulata; assembly: GCA_028386065.3. Classification (NCBI taxonomy): domain Eukaryota; kingdom Viridiplantae; phylum Streptophyta; class Magnoliopsida; order Malpighiales; family Passifloraceae; genus Turnera; species Turnera subulata. Next base: position 22,721 of record JAKUCV010007441.1, on the reverse strand, counting down.
TGAAAGACAAGTCGTCTACTACAAGGTATGATACGAGTGCAACGGCATCGTATCAATACTCCCCTCCCAAAGAATCAAGTAACCTCTACTCAAGAAGCTAGTACAAACAAGAACAACCTATGCAATCACAGTTTAGTAGACCACACACAAATGACCAGTGCACTATTTGCATACAGAAATGACCAGCACACTTATCTGCACAGACGTAAAACAACACACCAACAATGAATGCTAACTCAAACACAATAGCAACTAATATTCAAATTCTGGAAACTTGGAGATTCCAACAATGAAGTAGTAGATCGGACTTTAAGGGATGCAGTGGCGCACTTGTTGCCATTCCTCTCAGAATTTCTGCAGTAATATATTGAGGTAGCAGTTGCGCACTTGTTGCCATTCCTCTGAGAGTTTCTGCAGTAGCATATTGAGGTTGCAGTGGCACCAAAAACAATCAATACAAGCACTCCAAGAACTCCACCTGGATCAAAGATCATGGTGCTTGTAATTGCTTCAAACGAACCAAGTCTTGATGGGTAATGAAAAAACCAGCATGCGGGAATTGTATTTTTGTTTAACCATAGTTGGAAATATTTGCAGTGCCACAGCCTTGTTTTAATTTTGAATTTCCATAAACCAATCCTTCCCCTATCCATATCACTTCCAAAGGAAAACTTCATGCTTTTCTTCCAAAACTTCATTCGTATATCACAATTCCGTAAGATACTGACCCTCTTAATTCTTTTCCAAGCACACAATGTCCTGCTGCATTGTTTAGTAGATGCAACACTAAAATAGTTGCTAGACAGCCCTTTGTGTAAATCACCATACATCAAAGAGAAACCACTTCTCTTTCCTACATCTGGACAAAACCCAACTAATCCAGAATGTGTCTCATACACTTCTTTGTACAACATATTAGTTTCTTTGCTCACCAGGTCATGAAGTTGTTGTTCGTAAGGAAAACCACTGGTTGACGGTTGATGGTGCTGATTTGCTACTCCCAAGCTCCATAATTTTTTCTTGACTTTAAAATTCCAGAAACGAAGCCCTGTTCTTCTATGAAACACCATCAACCTAAATCTCTTTGCCTCACTTTTTAAGGACCTGAGGAGCTTCCTCTTCCTTGTCTTGCTCTCCTCTCGGTGCTTCTTTGGGATTAAAATTACTCTTTTTTGCTTCTGTTTCTTTCTCACTGACCTACCAAATCCGATGCTCTTCCCTTTTTGTCTTTTCTTCAATTTCCCCCATATGTGAAGCACAAACTTCCTCATACTATTCTTCTTTCTGAACCTCATCCGCTTCAAAGGTTCATCGCAGTCTTCGTGTTCGGCGCAAGCACAAAAATTGGTTACCGGTTCTGATACAGCATCCATTACTTCATCAACCATCACGTTCTATGACTCGCTCAATACCATCTCATCATCAACATTTGAGTCTTTTTTCTCATTCTCCCAATCAGCTACTGCATGCTTTAATTCTGTAAACAGCCCACTATCACTATTCTGTGCATTTGTAGTCTCCTTCAAGTTGCTATCAGAATGAGAATCAATGCAAGAAATTGCAAGAACATCATTAACTTGTTCATCTTGACGCTGAAAGTGTTCATTCCCATAAACTGGAAGACTTGGATCATAAGCGTAATGAATAGTATGATCCCTACTGGTGATTGTGAACAACAACTGGTCTAATCCGTCATCAAAGACTTCGACATTCAACCATAATTGATGTGTACACACATGCCCAGTAAATTCAGCTTCATCACACCAACAACAAAGATTGCGAACGTAGCTTCTTTCATTGAATTCAGAAATAGTAAAAGTCTTGATGTGAAGCATTTGAACCTGTTCTTGACTGTAACCATGCCCGTATTGCCATCGTAGATTGTTGATCGAAAGCTCCTCCATGTCTCGTTTATTCACCATTGCTCGTTGATGCTCCTCGTTAGGAAATGTGGACTGCACATTTCGTCGAACAATTGGTGGACGCTGTTGATGTTGAACACAAGAAAAAGCTTGGGCTCCCACTGGATGAACAAACTAGTCATCAACAGCAGAGGACATCGTCGAACCAGAGAACGGCGGCACAGCCACATCGGTAAAGCCTGGCCAAGCGTGAGATGGCAAAGGCAACTGATACTGCCCCAACTGCGATGACACACTCTGTACCGGAATAGAGACTCCCACGGTGGAGCCTCCAAGAGAAGAAACCGCCAAGAAAGGTGAAGAAATTGTCGGTGAAAATTCTGTTAACGAAGAGTAACCAGGCGACCCTGAAACCCTAACCGGTGATAAAGTTGGGACCGGCATTGACGGAGAAGAAGAAAACCAAGAAGGCTGAACTGCAGGCGTCGAATACGACCATATCGACCCACTCTGCTCCACCCCCCACGGCGAAGAGTGGAAAGGCTTGTTCACGAACGGCGGAACCATCAGCGGTGACGAGTGCAGTAGAGGAGACGACCACCACTCGCGTCCTTGCTCCATGGACGGTGGCCAGAAAACCACAGACGGCGCCAATTGTTACGATCCGTTGATCGTAACAGAAAAACAAGAAAGAAAAGGAAGAAGAAAGGAAAATCTTGAGCAAACGCCCAAGCCGAAAACAATACAATTCCAATTGATCAATCATGGTTACAAGGCATAGTGATGTTGGTACTTATACCAATATACTGACATTGAAAGACAAGTCGTCTACTACAAGGTATGATACGAGTGCAACGGCATCGTATCACTTTTAGTGGAGGACCTCTAATGTGTCCTGGGAAGGAGTTTGCTCGGCTAGAGATTCTTATTTTTATTCATAATGTGGTCACCAAGTTCAAACTCAAAATAGTAAACCCAGATGAGAAAATTATCTACCGTCCTGTACCATATCCAGAGGACGGCTTGCCGGTCCGGCTCGAATCACCTGAAAATTAAGCTACAGAGGTTTAAAGAGTACAGGAAGAAAGGGAACATATATTTGGGTTTAGCATGTATGCCTATTGCTTTCCCAGAGCTTTCAGGAAGCGCTGGAATGTCTTGGGGTTTGGCATGTATGTGTAATGAAATAGTTTTTCTAAAACAATAAAAATGCCAAATCGGATTATTAAGTGTCAACTTAACTGACACATCATCAAGGACTTGACGAAAAATCGTTTAGGACTTGTTTGCTGGACTAACAAAAAGAATAGAACTTAAATGGGGGTTTTAAAAGTTATAGGACTTAGTTGACAAAATCGAAAAGGTTTAGGACTCCCGAAGTCCTTACCCCTGTCTTTTCTCCTCCTACTTTTTTTTCTTTTGGTCCTTCCGGAAAATGCTAATTAATAGCCTCATTATTTGTGTTCCAAATCTTATACTAATGATTTCCCACAGATTCATTGGTCAGTACATACAACACACAAGATTCCCAAATACTTTCCAGATCCTGAAAAATTTGATCCTTCTAGATTTGAAGGTAACGAGCCAATACCATACAGCTTTGTTCCTTTTGTGGAGGACCTCGAATTTGCCCTGGGAAAGAGTTTGCTCGGCTACAGATGCTTATTTTTATAAATAATGTGGTCATCAAGTTAAAACTTAGAATGGTAAACCCAGAAGAGAAAATTCTCTACTGGTCCAACTCGAATTTCCTGGCAATTAAGCTGTAGACGTTTTAAAAGACAAAAAAGGGTTATGTAGTTCAAGTCGTGTTGAGGTCATCTACGCCCTGAAGGTCCGAGTCCAAGTGCCAACATCCTGCATGTTAGCGGTCTTGACTTTTCTTAATTAATACAAGTCTATCTTAAATTAATATTCAAAAATAGGAGAACAGATAGTTTCAAGAACTATCGAAGATGTTTATGTGTAATTTCCTTAATGACCCCTGATGTAAGCTGTTAGTTATTCAATAAAATATTGATTAGCATAAAGAAAAAAAGGTCTTTACAAAGCACCTCCGTATTTACTGAACCAACAAGTACAAGAACAAGTAATACTTATATTTTCCCTCAAATTTAATTGATGAAAAATATTCCAATGATACCTTAGTTACTGACCCTTGAATAGGACCCTTGAATAGGAGCAAAACAAGCGGACCAAGGAGCAATCGCATCCAGTCTGAGGTGGGGGTTGGTACATTTTGTTAGAGAATAAAATCAAAACAAGTCTTGCAATAACAATTAGTTTAAATCCCCATTAGAAGAGATCAAATCCGGATTAGTCGGAGCAGACCTCTAATATCAAATGGCCAAAAAAATAATTAATTTAAATTTTTTGTTGGTCACTTGATACTAAAAGACATTCTTATACTATTCCTTTAGCGACTCGACGGTAGGGTAAAACCAACCCCACCGCACCAGTAGGTAATTGGCATTCCATTTTCATAGCTTGGACCCTTCTCTTCCATCCCATCTTGGAAGCAGAATCTTTGAGTTTCATGTTGGTGTTTCTATGTTCCTTCTTACTCCCATATATGTAGATTGTACTTTATGCCCAGTGCTCATTTGTCTTGATGAAACTGTGCGGTTGTGTTTGTAATATTATTCAATAAAAATCGATTAAGCTTTAAAAAAACACAAAAAAGACCCACTAGTCCTATAGTATAAAAACCAATTTAGACTGAAAATTCTAAAAGGGCTTTGACCGGTTCAGTTCCTGCGACCGGCAACCCTTATTTTAACTGTGCATGTTTTGTCTTTTGTGCCAGTCCTTTTTTGCCTAATATACCAGGTAAGCATCTTTTGGATCAAAAATTATACCAAGCCTGCTGAATTAATATATCGAAACCAATCCAATAAATTTTCTATTTTTCTATCCTAGCCAATTGATTAACAACTAAATGCCTCATCAGGCTCAGAATAGTTGGTTAGGACGTCCTTTCATCCGTATAAGTGAAATGAAAAAGTTTGAACTAAGACTAATGTTTATTTATTTATGGCTGGTCAAAAAGATTCGTTATATAAAAAATTAGAAAATATTATAAACCTTGCTACTTTATAAAAATAACACAATATCACTTTCACTTTTGTCATGCCCCATCTTAACGTGACCGGGCAGGTACCTTGCGCATCACTAAGCCTGCCACAGGGCACCCAAAGGCCTACATCAAACAATGGGCAGAAGCTAGCCCGACGGGCATCTAATCCAACCGCGCAGCAAACATCAACGAAAGCATCACATGATAATGTACGAAATTGAGCACACAACAACCACACATTATGTTACATCAGGTCTGTACATTAAGTGGGGCACTAAGTGAGTTGTTCCAGCCAATTATTCTCATATACACAAGTAGTTTTGGCCAAGTACCCATCAACTAACAAAGTACGCCTCTCGGGCCTTCCCTTACCAAGCTAGTCAGCTCCTTGCCCTGAAACAAAAGGGTGGAAAGAGGGAGGGATGAGTCTACTAACTCAATAAGCAGGTGACCATACAAGCAATAGCAATGATACACACAAGAGGCAACAACATCCAACAGCTTTACATCAATGCACCGTGATCAGCCCACGGGTAAGCTATCGTGAAGTTGTACTAAGCCTACCGGTGTGATCTGGTAGCCTTTACCAACATGTTACTCATTAGCCCACAGCCACGAGAAGTGCTCGTGACTTGCTACCAAACCACACACAGCGCCCAGTATAACCCCACCATCATTATATATGACCAAGAAGCCCAGGGGCACTGCAGGGTCCATCATCAAACATCAATATCATCTTATGCCAATGTCATGGATGCATATGTAATGCATGAAATGCACATCCCGATTATCGGACTCGTCAACAAGCCAAGGCATCATCATCTTATCATCAACTTTGCACCATTGGTGCCATCAAATAGCATATTGGGTCATCAACCAACAAGCTAGCACCATCAACCATCACATTATGGCAACCAAACTTACCCAAACTTAGGCCTCACTAGGCCCTTCCCCTTCCTTTGGTGCTCCTGGGTTTCTAGCACCTGCCACACACAACCAAACATCAATAGAAAGTACAACAACACAAAGCATCAAGTAGGAACTCATATAAGTTAGCCTACACCAACTGACTAAGTTAGGCCAATCGGTTAGCACCAATGCTTGCATTGGCGCATCAACCCTAGTCATCAGCCCTAACCAAGTGCATTAGCATAAGTATTTGGGCGCTTATTAGACCTACACCCCAACAGGTTGCTCTGTCCAAGCCTACTAGGCACTGGAAAGTCCAATTAGCCCCCTGTAAGGACAACCGTGCGCACCCAACGCACCAAATGGCCTCCAACAGCATCAATTCAACCAAGCAACGCCCAGACCTCAGCCAAAGCCTTCCCACATAGCAACCACCCAACAACAAAGCCTCAGAACTCCCACTAAACCAAGCTTACTCACTATCTAAGCCAGCAACACACTAGTTAAATCTATTGGCACCAAATCCAGCATGAATCTTAACCCAACTACTTACCCCACCTTCTTTTGTGTGAGAGTGTCTTGGGAAACCTTGAGAATGGCTGAGTCCTTCTTTCCTGAGCCCTCTTCATGTTTTGGCACAAAATGAGGGAGTGAGGGGCTTGCTTGGGCAGATTAGGCTAAGGCAAGCAGGTGACTAAGCAGTCACTTGCTGCCTTTGCTCCCAAAATCTGCCACCAAGCCTTAGCACCTCTCCACCTCATGGTTGCCTTTACAGATCTAGTCTAAGCACCTCTCCACCTCATGCTTGTTTTTTTTCAACCAGTAGAGCCAGGCCAACTCGCCCCAAACCCAGCCCACACTTAATCCCTAATTAATTTCCCAATCACTGATCACACGTACTAATCCACGATTAGGACTAATCACCTGTTAATTAATCCATTCGAGTCAAATGCTAATCAACCGAAGCCATCAGCTAGCCCACTCAATCAATTGCTGGCCAATTGCACCAGCTCCTACCCCAGCACCATTCCTCATCAAGTAAACACATAGTGCATCAATTACACGGGTTATCACAACTTTATTTAATTCATAATGTTTTTGAGATTGAAGAAGCGATAATTGATTTCCTTTGCTAAAATTAGTCCCCTTCCCGGGAATCATACACTCCAAAAACAAAGCTACCAAAAGGTATCTTCTATAATTAACTTTATATGAGCCAAATATTAATCCAATTAAATTTTGCCCAAATATTTCAACAATCTTTACAGTAGACTCAATCAAATTAACTTACCTTCAATCTTTAAGGGATCCACAAATTCAACCTTAATATTGTGTTCATATAAAAACAATCCTTAGTATTCTGTTCATCTAGTCTAACCAATGTTGTTAAACTCGGACTCTAGGTTGACCCGGCCGGGCCATCAGGTCGCAATTATTCCAGATAAATAATGGTCAAACCTGGTTTCAACCGTAAATTCGCGAAGAAATTATTAACTCGAAAACCCCGGGGGATCATGGTTAACCGGGTTAAACTGCTCGGGGCCAGTCTGATTTTGACAACACTAAGTCTAACCAAAGCTGGGCAAGGATGACACGCACAAATTGAGAAATAGTCTAACCAAAGCTGGCACCTATTTTACTTACACACAATTCATTGCCGGGTCATATGATTCTTGTATTACTTCAAAAATAATTTTGTTTAATAATTCTTGTAAAGAGATATATAAAAATTTTTTTATAAGTAATAATGTTTTTTTCTTAAGAATGATTCCAAACCATACAAGTACATTGAGTAATCATTGTGATACCATTGTAAAAGTAACAAATCTTTCGATCAAACAATAACCAATAAGGATAGCGGCAAGTCAAAATCTCACATATGTATCGCACCATGCTTTTTCTTGCCTCGTGACATTACTCATTACGCTACGTTGATGCTCCAGGAGTTTGTCTTTCTCATTTACATTTTGATTTATCTGGGGCTGCATCCCCTTGAACCGTTTCAATTATGATGTAATCTATCTTTCTTCTCGCCGATCAAGAAAACAAAACAAAAAATCAATAATGATTAATGATAAATCAGAGATTTACCTGATTATAGAAGGTCTATGTGTGGTAGGATCTTGGTGATGTAAAGCCTGCAAAAGAGGAAGACAAAAGGACACCGGGGGTGTCCAGGGTGTGTGACCCCGGAGGCTCTCCGATGCCTAAGTCAGAACTAAACTCTCTGTAGTAAGTAATAGATAGAAGAAATTGATTAGTTATATTCTCGTCCTTTATTCAGGTTAGGGGGCAACTATTATTAGAAGATTTGAGGTTTTTGGTGTGGACCTATACCTCAGGGTCTTGGTATGGACCTCCTCATGGGCTGGACCTAGACCTCAGGGTCTCAATACGGACCAAGACCTCTGGAGACTTGGACCTCAGGATCTTAGAGTGGATTTAGACCTCAAGGAGTAGACCTGGACCTCAAGGTCTTGGTGTAGACCTGGACTCTAAGGGTCTTACTTGGTCCTTTTAGGCAATAAATTATTATTTCATATGTTATCACTAGCCCCCAACTCTGAGGGAAATTGTGTAGCAATTTTCCTTAGAGTTTACTTCTTAAATATATGCTCTTTCGCTTCAGTCACCACCATGCATTAAATTGCCTTATTTGGCTATCTCGGGACTCATATAGCCCCCAATACAAGCGATCCTCTTATAAGACAAGGGTTTGTATTTTTTTATAGAGCTTACTTTAAACTCACTTTGTCTTTTGCACTTTTCTTTAGACCTAGTAAAGGTCCTCTGGATTTATAGGAATTCTCATTCTTTACTTGTAAAAGGAATTTTTTTTTTCCTTTTTTGTTGTCTCTTGAAAGCCTCTCTTTTTAAACTCGAAGATATTCGCCGTTAGATAAAATAAGGTGGGCCAATGTAAGGAGAACCATCAAAAGTGGATTCTTCTCTTTTTTAATGGAGACACAATATAAAGAGGACCTCTAAAAGTGGGTACCTTCTTTATGGAGATCGGATATAAAGAGGACCTTTAAGAATGGGTTCCTTCTTCATATTTCTTCTACTCTCTAGTTTTAATGGAGGAGATACAATATAAAGAGGACCTCCTGGGTACCTTCTTATGGAGATCAGATACAAAGAGGACCTCTAAGAATGGGTTCCTTCTTTATATTTCTTCTACTCTCTTTTTTTTTAATGGAGGAGACATAATATAAGAGGACGTCTAGAAGTGGGTACCTTCTTCATGGAGATCGAATACAAAGAGGACCTTCTTTATGGAGATCGGATATAAAGAGGACCTTTAAGAATGGGTTCCTTCTTCATATTTCTTCTACTCTCTAGTTTTAATAGAGGAGATACAATATAAAGAGGACCTCCTGGGTACCTTCTTATGGAGATCAGATACAAAGAGGACCTCTAAGAATGAGTTCCTTCTTTATATTTCTTCTACTCTCTTTTTTTTTAATGGAGGAGACATAATATAAGAGGACCTCTAGAAGTGGGTACCTTCTTCATGGAGATCGAATACAAAGAGGACCTCTAAGAATCGGTACCTTCTTTATATTTCATCTAGGCATGCGACCTTTGTTTTTTGACTGCTCGGTCCTGGTCGTCTTTTTTTTTTTTCAAATCTGTGACTACGTGGGCTTTATTGCCTCAGTTGTCTTTTATCAAGCGACGTATTTGGGCCATACTGCGCCTTAGTTGTTTTTTATTATGTGATCTTTCTTTAGATCGTCGTGTTGTTGCGACTAGAATCGGCTACATGGCCTTGTGTCGTCTTGCCTTGCAACTATAAACTGTTGTATGGCTTTTCAGTGTCTTATTTCTCCAACTAGTAGAGGGTACACAGCCTTTCGTCATCTTATCTTACAACTATAGAATGTTGTATGGCTTTTTGTCGTCTTATTTATGCGACTAGCATAGGCTACATGGTCCTTTTTCTCTCTTTTTTTGGATTGTTAGTAGTAAAAGACAATATTTTCACACCATGGGTGTTTCTTTTTTAGACCTTTGAAGTTCGTTCTTTTTACACTCAAGGAATCTAAATTTTTACAACCAAGGGATCTTATTTTTTAAACCCAGAGAGTCTTCTCTTTTTTCGTATGTATATATAATAACCCAAGTAATTTCTTGCTTTTAAAACTTTATTTTTCGAAATTAGGATGAAACCGATACATGATTAATAGTTTGAAAATAGAATTGCAAGATATGCTATACAATTTGAAAAGATTTTAGTCGCAAATATATGCTTTTCCTTCTGGCGAAAACTATGGTAATTAATTAAAAGAAGAGAAACCATAGTAAATAATAAAAAAGGGGCCAAGGTCAGCAGGGCATACGCCCAAGTAAGACCTTAGTTTTCTAAGTAGGGTCTTGTCCTTGACTTATTATTATTATTTTTTTAAAAAAGGAGTATTGTGAACAAGACTTTGAATTAAAAAAGAGATTTTATAAGTAGGATCTTGATTTAAAAGGGAGGTCTTTGTAAATAAGAGCTTGATTTGAGGAGGCAGGACTTGTTAACAAGAATTTAATTCGAGAAAGGAGACTTGTAAATAAGTCCTTTACTTGGGGTCTTGTTAACAAGACCATGGGTATAAAATAGATGTCAGCTTGGGATTTATCATTTTGTAACTCCTTAAATGAAAGGAGATGGACTAAAGTGTAATCCCTTAAATGTAAGGAGATGGACTAAAGTGTAAACCCTTGAATGTAAGGAGATGGACTAAAGTGTAAACCCTTGAATGTAAGGAGATGGACTAAAGTGTAAACCCTTAAATGTAAGGAGATGGACTAAAGTGTAAACCCTTGAATGTAAGGAGATGGACTAAAGTGTAAACCCTTAAATGTAAGGAGATAAGAAACCCTTAAAAAGAAAGCCTTTTAACTAGGGAGTACAGATTAAAACCCTTGGATGTAGGTACAAAAATATAAGACCCAAGTTATAAGGTCCTCTAGAAATCCGTTATCATTACTATTAAGGAAAGAGAATAAAAAATTGTTTCTTCCTTCTAAAATTTCTGTTACTGTAACTCATGGCGATATAAGACCCAAGTTGTAAGGTCCTCTAGAAACCCCTGTTATCATTATTATTAAGGAAAGAGAATCAAGAATTGTTTCTTCCTTCTAAAATTTTTGTTACCACAACTCATGGCGATAGGTGTGACGGTGTTATAATTTTTTTTTTTGTTAACAAGACCTTTACAAGGGGACATCTTTTGTTAACAAGACCTTAATTATAAGACCTTTTAATCGGGGAGTAGGGAAATCTTAAAAATAAGGAGTACAATATAAACCTAAAAAAAGAAGGTTTAAAAATAAGGCCTTTTAATCGGAAAGTAGGGAAATCTTAAAAGGAATGAGTTTAATATAAACCTTTTAAAAGAAGGCCTTTCAATTAAGGACATTAAAAATAAGGCCTTTTAATCGGGGAGTAGGAAAATCTTAAAAAGAAGAGTACAATATAAACCTTTTAAAAGAAGACCTTTTAATTAAGGAGTAAGTAAACCCTAAAAGGGAGTACAATATAAGTCTTTGAAAAGAAGGTCTTTTAATTAGGGATTAGATAAAATTCTTTTTCCTTTTTTTTATTAGTCGATATCATTATACATACATATTATACATACTAGTAAATCTTAAAAAGATGGAGTACAATATAAGCCTTTGAAAAGGAGGTCTTTTAATAAGAGAATAGGTAAAATTCTTTTTCCTTTTTTTTCCGATATCAATATATATACATATTATACATACTATATATATTCCACAATACATGAGAGGGAGTGGGTCACGCCACGAAATTCGTGACTAAAGCCCCCTGCTTCACTTTTTCTTTTTTTTTTGTATTTTTTGTTAAGAAAATAAAAGAAGAAATAGGAAGAGAGTAAATCGATAAGTAAATTCAACTTTGTGCGAGGCTATTTTAAGGAGTAAAAAGTAAACACTTAGATAAGGGTACAAAATATAATCCTTTAAGCACAGGTTTATAAAAGAAACCCTAGTGTATAGAAACGAGTTGGACTTATAAAAGAAACCCTTACATATGAGAGTATAAAAAAGTAAAAGGAGTTCTTTACTTTTTAGAAGAGATTTGATTTAATACGAAATTAATAACAATGTCACTCACACATGACAACTAGGGAGACAAAGTTTTTAACTCTTTTATTAAATGAGAATGAAGGGACTTTTCAAGGTCTTTATTTGCAAGAGAAAAAGAGTAAAAACCTTTTGATGGGAGAGGAGAACCTGCAATGCTTCTTAACGTAGAACCCCTTTAGTTTCTCTATATTTCATGTATGGGGGAGCAACTTTCCAGCTCTTGGATTTCGCGCCCTTCTTCTTCAGTGAATTTTGGTATTCTCTCGTTGATTATCCCATCAAACTGGGGCTTTGTTAGAGCTAGGGCCTCCTCTATATTAATTTGTTTAACAATTTCTGCCATTAGATCATCTTCATTTTCAGGGCCTTTGGCAGCTAATGCCTTCTTCAAATCCATGTTGGTGGTTGCCGTTATTAGCGCATGTGCTTTGGTTGAGGTTATTAGATTAGAAATTTCATTGGCCTCTGCATTGAAGCGCATCATAAAGTCCCTTAATGACTCCTTTGACTTTTGTTTCATCATCATGAGGACCAATGGAGTCTTCTTGGTCTTTTTCTGACTAGAGAAGTGGGTCAAAAACTAGTCACTAAGCTCTTTAAAGCTCCCTATTGATTTGGGTGGTAGTGCCATGTACCACTCCCTAGCTGACTGGACCAAGGTGGTGTGAAAAGCTTTGCATAGGACATCATCTGAGTAACCATACATACCCATAGTCCCTATGTACTGCTTAAGATGGTCTCTAGGGTCAGTATTACCACCGTAGTTTTCAATAGAGGGGGCTTTATATTTTTCTGGTACCGGAGCAAGTCGGACGACATCTTAAAGAGGAAGACAAAAGGACACCGGGGGTGTCCAGGGTGTGTGACCCCGGAGGCTCTCCGATGCCTAAGTCAGAACTAAACTCTCTGTAGTAAGTAATAGATAGAAGAAATTGATTAGTTCTATTCTCGTACCTTTATTCAGGTTAGGGGGCAACTATTTATAGAAGATTTGAGGTTTTTGGTGTGGACCTATACCTCAGGGTCTTGGTATGGACCTCCTCATGGGTTGGACCTAGACCTCAGGGTCTCAATACGGACCAATACCTCTGGAGACTTGGACCTCAGGATCTTAGAGTGAATTTAGACCTCAAGGAGTAGACTTGGACCTCAAGGTCTTGGTGTAGACTTGGTCCTTTTAGACAATAAATTATTATTTCATATGTTATCAATTAAGGATTGAAATTGCAGTAGAAATGAGGATGAGCATGTACGTATAAATAAAATTAATAAAAAAAAGAGGTTAGGCCGGTGACCATGCATATGCATGCACCAAAGTCTCCTCAGTCCACACTATAAAATAAAACCATAGCCAAGCCAAAAATATGAGTGCCTTCTTTCTTTCCTCTTATAGTTCAGTTTGTTTGTTCACAAGTAGTTGCGTGCGTGGATATAGAGAGATGGATCTCTTGGTCCTATACCTGGTTTTCCCACTCTTTGCATCCATTCTCTTTATCTACTCTACCTGGTACAACATCAGAACAAAACCTGCAGGTTTTATTACCCTTCCACCCGGAAGAAAGGGATGGCCATTCCTCGGAGAAACCTTGGAGTTTGCCATGGCCGGGCGGCGAGGAGCTCCCGAGAAGTATGTGAACGACAGGATGACAAAGTACTCCGGCGAAGTGTTCAAAACCTCCTTGCTAGGAGAAGACATGGCTGTCTTCTGTGGTGCTTCAGGGAACAAATTCTTGTTCTCGAAAGAGAACAAATATGTCACCTCCTGGTGGCCAAAACCTGTGGAACAGATTCTCTGCTCCAAAGAAAGCATAGGGAAGAGTTCACAACAAAACCAAGATTTACGAAAAAACTACCTGCATGAATTCCTGAAGCCAGATGCGCTGCATGAATACATTCCTATAATGGATTCCATGGTCAAGCAGCACCTGCAGGAAAACTGGGTTCCCAACAAAGAAGTCAAGGTGTATCCACTCGTACAACAATACACCTTCGCTTTAGCTTGTCGTCTGTTTATGAGCATCAAAGATCCTGAGCAGGTAAATAGGGTTTCACAGCCATTCAAGGATATACTAACTGGACTTCTTTCGGTGCCTATAAATTTTCCTGGAACAACCTACAATAGGGCTGTCAAGCAGGGTAAGCGCATTCGTGAAGAGCTGATAGGGATCATCAAGCAGAGAAGAAAGGAGCTACTGGAAAATAAAGAGACCCGAAAGATAGACATATTAACTCGCTTGCTGCAGATATCAGAATTTACTGATAATGAGATCTGCGACAGGATCGTAGGTATGCTTGTGGCCAGTTATGATACAGTGAGTACTTCAATTACAATGTCTCTAAAGTACATTGCAGACTACCCCCATGTCTATAACAAAGTCTTCCAAGGTATGCAAAATATTAACCATTGTCCAATGCCTTTTGAATCTTTATTAGTCAACCTTTTATTTTCATTGTATTGATGGCAAAGGAATAATGTAGTTTAATTATTAATGGAGATGTGGTTTCTCTTCGTTCACAGAACAAATGGAGATTGTCAAGTCTAAGCAAGCAGGAGATTTGCTAAATTGGCAAGATATTCAGAAGATGAAATATACATGGTGCGTGGCTTGCGAAGCAATGAGATTGCTGCCACCGGCAAGAGGAGCATTCAGACAGGCTATTACTGATTTCACCTACCAAGGCTTTACAATCCCCAAAGGATGGAAGGTAATTAATGATGATACACATTATATATATTAATCTGTCAATATTTATTCTATTATATATATGTTTGTTTCTAATATTCTAATTTTCCTTACAGATTCACTGGTCAGTACATTCAACACACAAGAATCCCAAATACTTTCCAGAACCTGAAACGTTCGATCCTTCAAGATTTGAAGGGAATGGGCCAATACCATACAGCTTTGTTCCTTTTGGTGGAGGACCTCGAATGTGCCCTGGAAAAGAGTATGCTCGACTGGAGATGCTTGTTTTTATTCATAATGTGGTCACCAAGTTCAAGCTTAGAATGGTAAACCCAGATGAGAAAATTGTGTACAATTTCACACCATATCCGGAGAATGGCTTATTGGTCCAACTCGAATCGCCTGGCAATTAATTAATAAGCTTAAAAGGTGTTATTGTGTTTAAGGACAGAAACATCATATTTGGCTTTTGCATGTGCAACCGTAGGTTGTAATAAATAATTTTTCTCCAAAGTCTTTGGAGAAGCAATAGAATGCTGCCTGCTTCTTAGCAGGTTTTGTTGATCCTGTTTGTTTTCTTCTTCCTGTTTCTCTTCATTTTACTTTATGAAGTCTTTCCATTGTGAGAAGCTTTTTGTAGTAGGTTAAATGGCTTTTTTTTTTATCCCTACACTTGTCAATTCCATCATTGTTGTCCCTAGTTTTTGAAAATCATCAATTGTGTCCCTCAACTCAATAAAAAAATGGGTATTCATGTCCTTTTCACCTAGAATCCATGTCCTTTTCCCCTAGAATAGCCGGTAATTTACTTGATGTTGACACTTGTGCTTGGGAATTTTTAATATTTTTTTGATTTATTTCAATTTTTCTAATATGGAATTTTAAGTTCATAATTATTTTATTATTTTTTTCTCCTAATCCTAATTCTATAGGTGGGCCTGTATCGTTTAGAAACCTAAAGCTACTAGTTTTTGAAAATAATATCCCCCTTACGCCCTTAATCACTTATTACCTACGTACTGGTTACTTATTTTATGAGGCAGTATAATGGTTATTGAATTGAATAAATGCCACCTCGTTTACAATAAAAAACTACAATTAAAAAATAAAAGATTAAGTAACAAACCCTATCACAACCACCCCCAACATTTATCTCCAGTCCATCCTTTTCTTCATTCTTCATTCTCAATACCATTAGGTTCACTTGGTTTAAATATATATATATATATATATATATATATATATATATATATATATATATATATATATATATATATATAAAAGCGAAGAGTGATTGGGTATTCACGACAAAAATTACAAAAAAAAAAAATTGGCTTATCCACCATAAAAATTCTAAAGTAGAAAGCATGTCAAACCCTAACCTCTCCGCTATGCCCATCCGCCTCCTCATTAGCACCATCCCCTTCTCCTCCTTATTGGACCTTTTCAATCCCAATCCTAATCATTCGTTAAAACCGAATTGACAACCCAAGACTTGGCCAATATACCCCATCCTCCAATAAGATCAAACGCATCAAAGAATCTAAGAAACACCCATTGCCATCCCTAAGTGTCACTCTAATAGGATTGGACATGGCTTGTTCGGACATGAGGAACTGGCCTAGATCTTTACCAGGTCGATGGCTATGGTGGGACCTCAACGATCATCATGCGCTGGAGCGAGTTCACGATGGACGGACATAAAGTGGTGGGGCAGCCGATGGCGGCCATATGTGGTTGGGCGGCCGGTGGTGGCCATATGAGATAAGTGTGAGGAAAAGAGATAGTGTGCTTTATTTTTTTTTCATTATATGATTCCAATGTAAGGTTTTCAATCTAATTAGAGATGATAAAGTTTTAAATCGTTTTTTTTTTTTAAGAAATCACAAAACAAACTAAGAAATTGATAAAAGTGGAAATTATTAAAAATTTGTAGACTTGTGGGTCCTGTTAGACGTGTGCCAGCACTAAAAGAGTTACCGGCTATCTTATGGAAATAACATTAATACTCGGTTTTTATTAAGTTGAGGGCACAATTGGTATTTTGAAAGAATAGGGACAATAATAATGAAATTGACAAAGTCTAGGGACATAAAAGGACATGTAACCGCTTTTTGTACTCACAGTTTCGGTGGTTTCAAGAACTATTAATGGAGAAGAGACAACCCTCAATTTTTTTTTTAACGTAAAAATGGGTTCACAACTAGAATACTTGAAGATTTTATCTAACAAAAGCATAAGAGTTCCCTAAAAAATATTTTATTTTTTTATTCGCACAAATACCCATTTATAATCGACCGGTTTTTAAACTATCTGGTGTATGGACTTCAAGTTCAAAAATTATTCGCTTCATGAGCGAATCTAACTCAACCGTAATTTGTGTCTCTTTATTTTGTCCAATCTCTCTGCGCCTACATTCATCAACAGATGTAGGTTCATGATCTTCATTTTCTTCCATAATATTTATCGCTACATTATATGCCAAAATTCCGTTGACGGTTATTTCACATCGGTTTCATTTATTCCTGACACAGTATAAGTGATCGAGATCTCGTCATTTTCATTTATTTCAGGTACTTGAGTTACCTCTGGAACTGTTTATCAATTGTGTCAGAAACCTCTTCTGGAGGAGCCTCTTCCTGAGGATTTTCAATTTGAACCTCTACTAGAGGCCTTATTTTCTCGTTTGGGCCATCTTCTATTTTTATTCATTTCTTTTTCGAGAATTTTTATCTTTGGAACCGAGTGCTTTTCGACACTTCTGGCATGCTTTAGATTCATTTGCTTTCTTTGATTGTTCTTCAGGGACATCAATTTGAAGAGGAGCATTTGCAGCTGGTATGTAAGATTTGGTCACTCAATTTAGATCAGTAAATGCGTCTGACAATTGATTTACCAAATTTTGCAAATGAATTGTCTTTTGAACTTCAGGTTCATACTGATTTGTTGAGGATCAAAAGTATAGCATTTCAATAATCTCTTCATCCAGCTGCTTATTTTCTCCCCCTGATGTTGGATAAACACTTTCACCAAATTGACAATAAGCAAATCTTGCTATAAATAATTCTTCACTACATGCCCAATATATATTCCTAATTTCTTTGAGGACCCATTTTACTACGCCGTGGTGGAGCAATTGGCACATCCTGCATAACCAAAGGCCCGAAGATGGGAGATATTAGGTTCGTGACCATGAACCAATTGAATAGGAGAGAGCTTATGGTAATTTGTTGGCTTGATGCGCACAAGTGCTGCTCCATGCGAAATAGCATGTTCCCAAGCAGTAACGGGGAGTTATATCTCATCAATAATGGCCTTGCAATCAATTAGAAGCGTTTGATAAATGGTTCTTGTAACAGCCCGGGTAAAAATTTGTATTTTTACCGGGACTGTAAAAGTCTTTTTACCGTGATTTACCGAATGAATTAATCTTGGGTAATTAATTCAAGGTAAATCGGGCATCGTTTTTTGAAACCGAGTCTTTTCCCGCGCTCGAGATTTTTCCGTGGATTTTTCGGACCTAAGTTGGTATTTCTCGGGTCCCGGAATCCTCAGAAAAGTCACACCGGAAATAACTAAGGGGGTATTTAGTTATTTTCTGGTCCGGATTGGACTCGCTCCATAATGCAGACAAGCTGCATTATTGAAGGCGGCGCCAATCTTCACAGTGTTTCTCCATTATAAAGCAGAGGAAGGAAACCAGGGAAGAGAAGGAGGAGAAGAAGAAAAAAAGGAGGGAAAAAAAAAAGAGAGAAGAAAAAAAAGAGGGAAAAAAATAGAAAAAAAACCCAGAAAATAGAAAAAAAATAGAGAGATGAGAGGAAAAAAATAAAAAAAATAAAAAAAAGAAATTAGAAAAAGAAAAGAAATAAAGGAAAAATTGAAAAAAAATCGGAAAAAAAAGAGGAAAAAAGAGAGAGAGAGGATGAATAGTTGGCCATCTTCTCAACACTGTTCACCAAGACGCGTTCCACGGCGCCTCGAGCTCCACCGCCACCAGCCTCGCCTTCGTCGTGCCGTCGCTTTCCATCCGCCGCTTTCCCCTGCCGTTTCCGCCGTCTGACGGGCCGTGACGTGCCGTTGACCCGACGGCCGACACGCGGATCCGTCTTCCCCGCGTCTCTGCTCAGCCTCCTGCAGTCGCCGCGCTGAGATTCCACTGCCTATGGAGTCGACGCCTCACGCCGCGCCTCGTGACACCTTCCCCTCGCTGCCTCACGCCGTCGACCGCCGCTGCTAGGTGAGAACCCGTTTCTTCTGGGCGGGTCGTGGCCGGGTCGCGCTTAGGTTGGGTCCTGGGCAGTCTGGATTCTTTTCCTTTTAAAAAAAATAATATATATATAACTAATTTCTGCTAATTAATTTCTGGAAAAAAAGGTAAATATTATTTTGGAAAATTATATGTAATATTCTGGGTTTGGGGTTTTGAAAATATATATATACTTTGATTCTTGAAAATTAAGATAATTATATGTTGTTTTAGAAAATTAATATTATGTTATTCTAGGAAAGATATATATTAAAATTATATTTTCTGAAATGTTATTATTTTTTTGGAAAATTATGGGAATACTTTTGGAAATATATATATAGTATACATAAATAATATTTCTAAAAATAAATTATTATATTGATATATAATGGTTTGGAAATGTAATTTTGTTTTTTGAAAAAATATATATATATATTTATAGTTTGTATTTATTTTCAGGAAAATAAGTTTATATAATTATATTTACTGGAAATATGGTTTTCTAATATAATAATATTTGGTAATTAATATTGGAAAGTAATATATATTATGGAAATAGTTTTGGGAAAAATACATATATATTGTTAGAACAATGACCCTTCGCTAGAGGGGGGGTGAATAGCGATAATCGAATTGAAAACGAAATAGGCAGGAATTGAATGCGGAATTTAAAGAATGAAGGACACAAAGATTTTTATACTGGTTCACACACAACTAACTTGTGGCTAATCCAGTCCTTCAAGGCTCACTTGAAGAGTTTACTATCTAGTGTTAAGCTTCCGGGTGCTTAACAAACCGTTTTACAACCTGAGAGTTCAAGTCACATGAA
>JAKUCV010007440.1:10991-33554 GCA_028386065.3 Turnera subulata | reverse complement strand
ATTACGGGCGAATCCGATCCGGACCAGAAAATAACTGATACCTCCTTAGTTATTTTCCGGTGTGATTTATCGGGAAATTCCGAAACCCGAAAAATACCAACTTAGTTTCGAAAAATCCGCGGGAAAATCACGAGCGCGGGAAAACCTTCGGTTTCGAAAAACGACTCCCGATTTACCCTGAATTAATTACCCAAGATTAATTCAACAGTAAATCACGGTAAATAGACTTTTACAGTCCGGTAAAAATCCAAAATTTTTACCCGGGCTGTTACAAAATAAATCATTTTATTACGTGTATGGGACGCTGTAAGAAAAAAACTAGTAGCAATAGAAGACTTGTTCTGCAATGATAAAAGAAAACCCTAAACCTAATTATAGGAATTCCGCTACCCTATAAATAAGACGTCAAGAGTCGCCCTTCTACTCAAAACGAAACAAAACAACGCCGCCGTAAGTGATGATTAATTCTTCTTCCTCGGAAGAGTGTGCTAGCTTTAATTCTCTTACTGGCTCTTTGTTTAAGAGGATCGAACCTTATGTGTAATTCCTAGCAATTCTATGATCTTTACATCTGTTTTTGCTAGAATTCCTTTCTAGCAAAATCAGATAACGGATTGGAATTGCTGGAATCACACATGATGTTTTATTCTCTTTCATCCCTACGTAGATCACTTGTTCCTCCAACAAGATTTCAATAATGTTCTTTGCCAGAATTTCACACGATCTGATCATCTTCTTACTGCTGCAACTAGATTTTGATGTGAGTAGTTTCCTTCATTAATTTTAAATTAGTGGTTTCTTTATGCTCTTTTATGACTTTTTGATTATATGTTATTAATTATCTTTCTGCTCTAATGATCTATCTTTCTTCATGGCATCAATTGTTTTGATGATGATATATAGTGTATGTGTAACGATCATAAGAGGTAAGATGTGGATGCAGAGAAATTTAATTGTTTTGATGTTGAGGTTAAATGGTTGTCTTTTTTGAAAAAAAAAAAAATATAGATCCAATGATGACTTTGAATAAATTTTTTCCTTAAAATTTAGAGGTGCCTCCTTTTAAAACAGATCATCTTAATGACTTTGTAATATTTGGCTTTGCTTTCTATATATTGATATAGCTGAGATACTGGAGCCCCTACTTGGTATTTTATGATTTAAACAGAAAACTGCTTTGGCCTTTGGTTCGTTGTTTTCGGATCTTAATACCTTTATAAGTGGGTGGAAACTTTCTTTAAACTTTTGCATGATACCTCTACAAGTGGTTGACCCTGGAATGGAGCTTGCTCCTGCCAGTACTTTTGGTGAGCTATGGAAACATCAAAAGTAACCAAATGGACGTCAACGCTGATTAATTCTGTAGGGAGAATGGTGAGTCCGAATTGTTGGCTTTGATGCCAAAACAATTTGAATATGAGATCGTACTTAGTACATGCACCAATCCTAAATGGAAATGGTAGAGGAAAAGAAGTTGCAGAAGAGAAGAAATATGCAGTCCGGTTGTGAAGTGTGAAAGTAGAAATGCAGCAAGAAATTGAGTATAGGCTTCTTCAGAGCAAAATCAATTTACTTCCCATATGGTTGTGATAAACAGGAGCAGGGCCATAAGACTTCTATGTTTCTTTTTTGCATGAGATGAGAGTTATCATCTGACTAATGACATCTTGGAGGCATTTTCCAAGCAGGAAACTATTTCATTCATACATTTTGTGTTTTTCTCTGCTTAGACTTTAGACGCGTTGATCTCTACTTAGTAACTATGCTTTTCCATTGACGATTACTGCATGAACATGTTCATAATCTGTAACGTATAGAACGGTGAATGGGATGCTTAAGATTCAAAAACCACTCGGGCTACTATTAATAAAATAAAATGGTAACAGAGTATCAGGAGAAGATTGACCTACAAGTTTGCTGTGTTTGTTGAGGGAATCCATTTCAAGCATGTGAACCCCATGGCAGCACAATGTTGGGTCAAGTTCAAAAATAAACTTGGTAGTAGAAATGACGTCAAATCTGTCTCTTTGAGAGTTCCAAAGCTTTGAGTAATGCCAGAAGTTCTGTTGTTGCTGTGTTCGCCAGACGGATGGACAGTACAGGAGAAGATGCAGATGAACGTGCCATTTGAATCAGGGGGCACCCTTTGCGTATCCATCAGCATCCTACTTAAGGAAGCTTAATGCAGGGGGCACCAGTGAACAAGTCGCCTTGGTCTATATCGAAACCCTGAAAAGAACCATGTAGTAAACACTTTGCACATCAAAAGGATGGTCCTCAAACAACACATCGTTTCTTGTTAGACATAGATGCAAAGAAAACCATTGACCATAATTTTTAGAGATCACTCCCACAATGGTAGCTGGCAATTCTTCAAAGCGGGAAATGATGGAAGGGGGAAGTATACCAAGACAAAGCACTAGTTTCATTTCTCTGGCTTAAGGTAGTTCGCTTTCTGATTACCTGAACAAATCTACGATCAGGGTTATTGTAGCATTGTTCAATTGAGGAAGTGTAATCTCATCCAAATTGCATTGAGAGAAAGAGAATACATTAGATATATGAGTTCACAATTCACATACAATGTTGTAAACTGAACGGAAACCTTCGAAACAACAAACACCACTGTCAAATGCTCCCAACTCTAACTATTACTTGTACAGATGTTTGGGACAAATCATTCAGAGCCCGTCTCCATGACACAATCTGTCTGCTTTATAGGACATCTAAGTGTCACTAACAAAAAAAATGTTTGGAGAGGCATTGCATGACCACTGAAAAGAAAGACCGATTAACCACTCACTAGACTGTTGCACATCTGATGATGTATGTATCGGGAGCAGCAGGAGCTCTGTAAACAGCTGGAACAGTGGCAGGGAAAAACATTTGCCTCACTCCCTCAGCTTCGATGATGCCGAAAATAATACCAGAAGCACTCTGCAAAAGGTCATGCATTCAATTAGGAGATGAAGAGTTGGAGAAAGCCATAATAGGTTAACATACTTTCCTCCACCATCTTGAAGGGAAAAATTATTAAGGATGAGAAACCTTGGCTAACTCGAACAATAAGACCAAAACATAAGGCTATCACAGCAACAACATGCATGACAATTTAAAGGAACAGAAGATGTGTACCAAAATTGATCTAGCTCCAATCCGTAAGCCTTCGAGGAAATGGCACCAGTAGACAACCAACACGATATATTGCAACAGCTAAAAAATGGAGGACCAGGCTCAGGGGATGGTTTTAGACCAGAAAGTAAAGCCGCAGGCCCTGATGAGAAAACACCATCAAGGCTGAGACAATCAACAAGCTGGCTGCATTTCCTTCCTTGCCTGATCAGGGGAAGCTGAGAAGACGTTTGTAAAGGGCACCTGCCAGAGTATTTAATGTGGATGCCACTAGCTGCAAGAAATATACATCTAACAAAAGTTGAGAGGTAGTGATGGAAAAATTCGTGACATGTTTACCAGGACCAATCATGATTGCTCTTTCAAACTGAAACTTAGTTTGCAATATGCAGTAAGCAACCATCCCCCATTTAAACTTATTCTTTATGCTATGCCTATGCATACGTTTACAGACACTAAGCTTATCATAAACTGGATGAAGAGTGCATAAAGTGACATCGACCACAGCCTAGAAAGAAAAGAAAAAGGAAAAAAGCGCTTTATTTTTCTTGTAACTTAAAATGAAAAAAAGAGGAAAGCAGAACAAACTTAAGAAGGGAAGAAGTATAATTGCAAGTTGATGAACTGGGTAATCTTGTGCACTTGACAAGTAAAACAAGCACACTGGTTGGAAACCAATCTCATTGAAAAGATTGTTACCAAATTCACTCACTGGATGACACCTCATTACTAACTACAGTGCACCAGCTTTGCCATGATTCCCACCCCAACTACGTCTTCGAGCCCGCCTCTTTCTTCCATCTTGTTTTGCCTTCACCTTTTCTTTAAGGTCTCTTTCCCCTCGTCGTTTATACATTTTGAAGGTGACATGCCTATCTGCAGCCATCTTTCTGACCTTCTCTGTGATCTCTGCAGCAAACTGTCTGTTATACAACTTTCGCAAACCACGCATTAACTTCGCAAAAGTTTCAGGTTTCGGCATTAAATCGGCATCCATCATCTCTAAACAATACGAACAAGCCTCCTTCACATGCCCATTCGAGAACAAACAGTGTATCCATATCGTCCATGCATCCACGTTAAGATCACCACCTTTAGTCACAATGAAACTCCAAACATCTTTAGCCAATTCAAGCTTATCATCTCTCAACAGTGAATTCAGCAGTTCCTTCAGCGTACCATATTGACGACTGGACAAAAGACCTCTCGCAGCCATTTCTCTCAAATAGTGACAGGCCTCAACCAAATACCGCTGCCCAATAAACCCATGTATCATGACAATGAAAGTGTCAATCCCAGGACTCAAGCCGCTTGTTTCCATTTCATTCCACATTCTGATGCCTTCATCTACCTCCCCCAGCTTGCAGGCCAACCTAATTACTACATTATAAATACCAGGATCAGGAAGGCAATCACTCTTCCGCATCTCTCCTAACAATTCCATACACTCTTCCAGCTCTTCTTTCTTCTCATGTGCCAACATTAGATGTAAATAAGTCAACTGATTCGGCATATGCCCTTTCTGTATCATACTATCCAAAATCTGATATCCCCTTTCAATCATACCCCGCTTGCAAAACCCACTTATCAATGTAGTGTAAGTCACAACATCAGCCTCACAACCACTTCTTTCCATCTCAACGAACACCCTCATTGCCTCATCCATCCTTTCCTGCCCACAATAACCCTGGATCACAATGGTAAATGAGTTGGCATTCGGATCACATCCCTTCCTCCTCATCTCCTTCAACAAATCAGAAGCATCCGCCATCTTCCCCGCAACCGCATACCCACCTAACAGAGTGTTGTAGACCACAATATCAGGCTCAAACCCGGCTTCCCTCATCTGCACCAGCACATGTTTAGCCTCCAACAACTTGCCTTGTTTGCACCAACCATGCAATAAGCAAGTGAAATGCTTCAAATCAGGGGTAAACCTGACCGTCATGTCCTCGAAGAGGGAAGCAGCCTCCTTTACACTTCCATTCTTACACAAAGCATCCAACAAACACCCAAACACATACTCATCAGGCTCGCACCCATACTTGGGCATCTCATCCAACACCTCAATGGCCTTCTTGACCATCCTGGAAGAAGCAAACCTCCTCATCAAGACCACAAACACCTCGCTG
Source organism: Turnera subulata (assembly GCA_028386065.3). NCBI lineage: Eukaryota > Viridiplantae > Streptophyta > Magnoliopsida > Malpighiales > Passifloraceae > Turnera > Turnera subulata. The sequence goes on along the minus strand of JAKUCV010007440.1, from coordinate 28,290 downwards.
GTGATCAACAAGCTAGTATCTTTCCTCATCTCCTCCAACAGAGCCCAAACAGCACCAAACTGCTTCATCTTACTCAAAACCCTGACCATGGCCTTGTAGGCCTCGTAGCTAGGGCGGTAACCAGGCTGCTTGGAGGCCCACACGAAGAACTTGTAAGCCAAATTACCGGCATCACCGCAGCGGTTCAGCACGCGCTCGGTTAGACCAGGCCGCATCTCGATACCCGATTCTTGCAAAGCAAGGTCCAATTTTGGGGGCCTGGCATGAAACTTGCGGAGGATTCTGTAGGCCTTCTCGACATCTCTTGCAAATTCGTCCACTTTGTCGTCCCCATCATCATCATCCCTGTTGTTTGTGTCGTGGTGTTCCTTGTCAAGGATCACAATGGGAGGAGACCCAGTGTCTCCCGCAGCACTGACAAACCCTCGTCCTCCACTTCCTCTTCTGCAAACAACAATCATATTTCAATTGATTGATAATTTTGTTAAAACAAACAAGTACAAGTCTAGTCTACCACTAGATAACATCATGTGAAACACATAAAGACCATGGATATGAAAATGAGCACCCAAGCCAAAGAATGCAAGCAAATCACACTAAGAAACCACCGAGGCAATAAATAAAAGAGAAATAAATGAATACTCAGAATTGGGTTGTGGAAGGTGACCAGCGCGGCCGCCGCGAGAGGAGGAGGAGGCGGAGCGTAGGGTCGGATTCTGGGGGAAGGCGGGGTGGTTTCCCAAGAAATCGAGGTCGCGCGGTTGTTCTTCGAGGGAGTTGGCCTGGAGGAGGAAAGTAGGGGAGCGGAGTTGGCGAGGCGGGGGGCTGGTGGTGGTAGGGTCTCGGTTGGGGAGGAGCGACGTGTCGTTGGTGTCTGATGGTGATCGGGAGGAGGAGGAATAGAAGGAAATTGGTGGTAGTGGTGTCGGTGAGTGTTTGATTGTGGAGGTTAGGGAGTGGAGGAGACGGGACCTTAGCGGCAGCCAAACACCCAACATTACATTTGCATTGTTCATCAAATTCAAACCTTTCCCCTTCTTCAGGAGGCTTAAGGGTTTTAGCGTTGTAAGTACTGAAATTCTTCTCTCCTGTAAGTGTTTTTTTTTTTTTTTTAATCAAATCGCTCCATTTTGCAGCGGTGAGAAACAAGTCGTGCTCTTTTTTAAAAAAAAAAAAGAAAAGAAAAAGAAAAAGTAGTTTCTCAAAATCTAACTATTTTCTTTCCAACAAAAATCAGGTTATTTATTTGGGGGGTTGGGCCTTATTTCCCAAGTATCCTTCCATTTTTATGTCCATTTTTTATATCCCACGGTCTATAATTACTTCGAATTTTATCCTCATATTAAAACAATACAATAAAAAGTATAATAAACGTTAATTAAAATTATTGTTACACAATGTTGTCCTTCATCTAAATGTTAGCCTAAACATGGATTTAATTTCTTAATTAGAGCTAGTTTCTAATTAACCATGTTCAGCTTAATGCTATGGGTTCGTTTTGATGATTAATAAACTGATCTTGTGAATTTGTGTGTTTTGTCTTCTGTTGATTAAGTGCTACGACATGAATATGGTTTCATACATATAGCCCGGAATATGGTATTTTGAACAACCATGAGCAACTACCATATATATATAATTAGGTTAGGGTTACTAAATATATACTTGTCATTATACAAATACATGATGTATATAAATACTACATATGACATTAATAATACATATATTTACCAGAATATTACGTAATAGCAGAACCCATAACCCTAACCAACGTGGACGTTATCTCTACTTCTCCCTCACCAAAAATTTCTTCTTCTCCTTCCACCATCAACTCTTCTTACGATGTTCTCTTATGGCACCCTTACTTTCTATCTCCAATCCTCCATACAATCTGACTCACCAACTTCCCATCAAGCTCATGTCCAAAAACTATCTTTTGTGGCATGCACAATTTCTTTCCTTGGCTCGGGGGTATCAGCTAGAGCACTTCTTTGATAAGTCTCTCCTTGCACCATCGGAATTTCTTTCTAACAATCTAAGTCAATCCTGCATATCAACTATGGGTGTGATAAGGTCAAAGTGTTCTTGGATGGGTCGTTGTTTCTGCTTCAGAAAGCGTCCTCCCTCAGATTTTTAGTGCCGAGAAAGCACATGCAGCATGGGAAAAGCATCGCACTGCCTATGCCAAGGCCTTAAAGTCGAAGATTCATGACCTCAAACATCAATTGGCCACCCTTCAACGTGGCACTGAATCGGTTAAAGTTTATTTACAAAGGGTCAAAACAATTGCAGATAAGCTTGCTGCGCTCCAAAATTCAGTTTTCTGATGATGATCTTGTAAGTACATCAAGAATGACCCGCGTCCCGCATACCGTCCTTTTGTCAAATCAATTGATGTTACCCATGTTGGGTTAGAATATGAAAAATGCTGTGGCTTAACAAGAGAGTTGACAAATCGGGGCAGCACGGTATGTCGCCGGGAGGAATGCTCCCGATGTCGTTCTTTATAAATGAAGCTCTATGCAAGTCTTTCCTCCGCTTACTCACATCTGGCAATGCTCTTAATTGTTTACCAGCTTCGACCATCACAACTGACTTGTCTCTCAATTCTTGAAGGGCAACATCCCTAATCAAGTCATGCATCTTCACAGCCCTCATCCCTAGAAACCCACAGCATTCCAACAACAAGCAGAGGCTTTCAAGTTTATTAAGCATGACATGGCCTTTATCAACCTCTACTTGTCTACTCTTCCCTTCGTCTATTATTCCCTCACAAATCAAGAGCTCTATCAACCCCTCTCTTTCAATTTCAAAATCCTCTGGATATAATGCACAATAGAGGAAACATCCTGGCAAAGATGGGTCTTCTAAACGGGCACAGCTCTATCTTAACACAGCAAATACCTTATGCTCCATGTCATCGCCTTTTGTAACCTTTGACTCTGTTAATTGATCCAATGTATTCCTCCATTCACGTACATCATCTACTCCTTTCATGCTTCTTGCCATCACCTTAACAGCAAGCTGTAACCCGGCACACTCGCTTACAACAGAATTCACAAGTGCTTCATCATCTATGTCAACATTCTCAATCTCCTTCTTGAACAAATCCCTAGCCTCTTCCTCCAAAAGAGGTTCTACTTTGACATTATTCTCTTTGCAACCCATCTTTCGACAAACTTCATGTGATCGGGTTGTAAAACTAACCTGCATCCATCTGGTCCAACTGGAAGTCCCACATCCTTCATATCAAAATCATCCCAGAGATCATCTAAGACAAGAATGAACTTTTGTATTCTAATCAACACTTCCTTCAACTTTGCTGCCCTTTTCCTTACATCATCATCCTCTATTGCAATATTTATGTTAACAACCTTGGAAATACCATCCTGCAACTTGTATATGCTAAAGTGTTGCGATACTGTAACCCAATAACATGGTGGAAAAGAGTCTGATCTTTCTACAAGTTGATTGTAAATATGTGTCATCAATGTGGTTTTGCCAACTCCCCCCATCCCGTAAACTCCAATCTTGTCAAGCTCATCCTTCATTAGCAAAGACCAGATCTCTTCATTAGCTCTCCCAAACCCTTCACCAACCAACTGTGATGTGAGGAATTGATACTTCTTTGTCCCTATCCATGAGATATACATTAATTGGTTAGTTGAAATAGATACGAGACCTAAGTAACAATTCCTTTTAAGCGGTGCATATAATACTTTTGGCCAAAGATTGATCAATTTTTAACATCGAGGTTGAAATTCGGGATGAAATTTCATAGCGAAAAATATTAGTAGCTTTGTATTACCTATAAATTCTCCAATCTTTTTGACAATTTTTTGAATTACCCCAGCCTCTTCTCTGCATATAAGATTCAAAATGATCAGTCTTTTTGGCATGAGAAAACTATATGTAAGAGAGAACTTGAAACTCATCACATGATGTAAGATATTGTGTCCTGTTAAGGTCATGGTAGGTGGAAGAAATATGCATATTATGTGCAAAACTTGAATACTCTAAAATGATGGTGCAAAAGTGGAAATTTTATTAAGTTGGAGTGAGCTTCTGTCCCAAGTATATATACAGAATACATTGTTCCGTTCAATAAAATTCAACCCAGTAGTCAAAAGTAATTGTTTATAGAATTTTTTTTTTTTGCAAAAGACAAGGCTATATTTATTTGTGTATACTTACGTTTTTTTCTTTAACAAGTATCCCTTTCAAGCCTCCAATCTTTGTTAAAGCCTCTTTCCAATCCTTCACAGTCTCCTTCTTGAAAGTCCTCCGGTGTTTAACGAAAGAACCTGCAAAGCTATTCTTCTGATTCTGGACATCAGATGGATTTACGTGATAGAAAACAGGCATAACATAGCATCCTTGTGTGTGACGTTAATTTCATGATCTCCACAAGTTCATTTAAGCACCATTTTGAGGAAGCATAATCTTTAGAGAGCACAACTATGTATGATTTTGACTCCTGAACTGCTCTTGGCAGTTCTGTTCGGATCACTTTTCCTGACGGAATCCCTTGATCGTCATAAAACACTAAGTACCCTCCTCTAATTAATTCTTTCTTGAGATGGCCAATGAAAGAATATCGAGTATCCAAACCTCTGAAACTCAAGAATACATCGTAATGAAGGCATTGAGATCTAGAAGAGGAGGATTGTTCTTCTGCTGGACTGTGATTTTCAGTCTTCAGTTTAGGCTCCACGGAATGCGTATTTCCCATGGGTGAGAATTTATTCTTGTTATCCTGATGAACTAAAACCGTCTGTTTACAGTAAATGGACAAAATAAATTGCTTAAAATCCACCTTGTAGAATAATTTAGAGTAAGCTGAAATTTAATTAGATTAAGCACACTTGAGTTGTCAAAAATTCCTTGCTTGTTTCACCTTAGGCAATTCTATGAGCGTACCTGATCCTCCAAACTTTAAATGGTCTGATCCAAAGATGCCAGCCAATTTTTGGAGAGATGAACGATTTGTGCTGCAAGGTGGAGAAGATTTAATTAATTCTTCCCTAATCCTCTGATTTCTCATTTGGAAACCCGAGACCACCTTCTATTATCCTGCCCGGTTGTTTGGAAGATTTGGAGTAAAATATGTCGATGGTGGGGTGTTGTGTGGATACAACCAGCATCCTTTGAAGATTTTTTACTGCAATGGTCTTTTCTGTCTCCATATTCCAATTGCAGGTCCTCCTGGGTCATAATCGGGTACTCAGCTCTTTGGGCAATTTGGCTTGAAAGGAATAGAAGAGTTTTTGATCAAACCTATGCTGATTGTGATAGAGTCGTTGACCTTGTTTTGGTACATGCTACTAGTTGGATAAAGGCATTGCACCCTGATTTTCTGTTTAGTGCATCCTGCGTAATCGCAAATGCCATCACAGTGATTAATTGGAAAGGTCTGCAAAGAAAGTTCATCTTATTAGATAAGAAGTAGCGGCAAACTTGTGTCCCTTGCAGTGCTATATGGTGAACTTGAAGTCTCCTCTGTGATGCTAACGTAGAGCTACATAATATATCTATATCTGCAGTTGCTTTACCGCGGGCCTGCGAACTCTGATGGGTTTTATACCCAGCTTTTGTATACCTCCTTACAATTAATAAAGATCATCGTTTCAATCAAAAAAAAAAAAACCACTTCAGTATTTTGTTCCTGATAGGTTGATAGGTTGAGAGAGAACATGAGCTATAATATCTGCGGTAGAATTACCTGCAACGCAGGAAATAGATTAAGAGAGACCAGTGAATGATTCTGCCAAAAATGTTTAATTAAAAAAAAACAGAAGAAGAAAAAGATATGCATAATATACCTGCCTCCCTTGTATAGTCCCTGAGATGGAAATTGACCCAGAAGAAGAAATTCACTCCTACAGAATCCTACAGAATCCTTCCTCGTGGCGTAGAAATTTTTTTGAATGGGAAAAGGACGATTGCAGGAAGCTGGAGGAGGTTTTAACTTCAGTGGTAATGCACCCTCAGTCCACTGATGGATGGGGTTGGGGGTCTAGTAAGCCTCAAGATTATACCGTTAAGGGTGGCAAGGAGTTCCTTCTCAAAGCAACACAAAATCATACCTCCTCTCCAAATGTATGGCTGAATTTATGCCCACCTAAAGTGGAATGCTTCTTATGGCAGGTACTTAATAATGGGATTGCAGTGAAAGCAAACTTGCTCTCAAGAGGAATTATCTCCAGGGATGAAGCTTTATGCCCGTTATGCTCGGAAGAACTGGAAACTAGTTGTCATCTTCTCCTCCACTGTCACAGATCGTGGAAATTCTGGCAAAAACTCTGCCATTGGTGGGGCATCACTTGGACTACCCCTCAGTCTATAAGGGAGTGGCTGCTACAATGGCCTTGGCTGGAACAAAATCTGTCTTGCAGGGCATCTTGGATGATACTCGGCGTGGCAGCAATATGGTCATTATGGTTAGCTAGGAACAGGGTGGTCTTCAACAAAATAGACATAGCATGGGAGGGATTGTTTGATCTAACCATTGCAAGGGCATCCTGGTGGATTAAAAATCTACAACCAAGCTTTCCCTATGCTGCCCACAACATCTTAGCCTCAGTGGACTCGTTAAAACAGTGGAAGGGAGTGTTACGCAAATTTGATTGAGCAGTTACATGCTTCCTACCCTCTTTCTCTTTTCTGACAACTGCTTTCCTTGTTGTAATTTAGGTTCCTGAATGTGGGGTAAGGGTTGGTCATTCTCAAATGACAGTCTATATTGTATTCTTTAAAAGTATTAAATAAAATCATCGATTAGCATCAAAAAAAAAAATCAAGAGAGAAAGAACTGACAATGCAATGAGAGGCCGGCAACTTACATCATAGTCTTTTGAGAATCAAACTTCTTGCTATGTTTCCCAACTACCACAATTAATTTCCTAGTTAAGACTGTTAGAAAAAGGCGAGTTGACTTGTAAGATTTTACTGGTCTGTAACAGCCGGGGTAAAAATTTAGATTTTTACCCAGGACTGTAAAAATCTTTTTACAGTAATTTACCAAAAGAATTAATCTTGGGTAATTAATTCAAGGTAAATCGAGCGTCGTTTTTCGTAACCGAGGGTTTTCCCACGCTCGAGATTTTTCCGCGGATTTTTTGGACCTAAGTTGGTATTTTTCGGGTCCCGGAATCCTCAGAAAAATCACACCGGAAAATAACCAAGGGGGTATCAGTTATTTTCTGGTCCGGACCGGACTCGCTCCATAATGCAGACAAGCTGCATTATTGAAGGTTCACAGGTGCACAGTTCATTCACGGTTTATAAAAGGAAGCAGGAGAAGAGAAGGAGAGGAAGAGGAGAAGAAAAAGAAAAAGAGAGAAAAGAAGAGAAAAGAAAAAAAAGAGGGAAAAAAAAAGAGAGAAAAAAAAAAAGAAAAGAAAAAAAACAGAAAAATAGAAAAACTGAGAGAGAGGAAAAAAAGAAGAAAAAGAAAAGGAAAAAAATATATAAGGAAAAAAAAGAAACAAAAATCGGAAAATAGAAAAATGAAAAAAAGAAGAAGAAGAAGGGGATGAACAGTGTCGTCCCCCGGATCCCCTGCTACTGTTCACCAGGAGGAGTTCTGGTCCCGCCGCAGCTCGACTCACCGACGCCACCATCGTCTTCGTCGTGTCATCGCCGACCTGTTCCCGTCGCCCCCGAGCTCTTCCGCCGCTTGACGGGCCGTGACGCGCCGTTGACCCGGCGGAGAACCCGCGGGTCTTCTTCCCCGTGCTCCTGCTCAGCCGCCGCGACGTCTCGCGCCGCCCTTGGAGTCGCCAGCGTCGCCTCTTGCCTGCGCCAGCTTCCTTCGCGTTGTCGCGCCGCCGCCGCCGTTCCTAAGGTAAGAATCCGACTCATCTGGGCGAGTAGCGGCCGGGTCGCGCCTCCCATGGGTGTTGGGTTGCCGGGTTGGGTTGTTTTATTTTTTTAAAAATATATATATATATATATAATTATTCTGGTATTTAATTTTCAAAAAAATATATATATTCACTTATAGAAAGTATGATTTATGGTTTTAGGGAAAAATGTATGTATATATACCTTGATAATTATGTTTTGTTTTGAAAAAAAATGTTATTATATATATTTAGGAAAAAGATAAATATTATATATATATATTCTGGAAATTATAAATACGTTATTATTTTTCTGAAAAATTATGGTAATTAACTTTGGAAAATATATATGGTATACATGATTTATATTTCTGAAATATATAATTATTTTGATAATGTAATTGTTTGGAAAAGTATTTTATGTTTCGAAATATATATTTGTATTTATAAATTCGTATTTATTTTCAGAAAAATAAGTTTATGTGATTATACTTTCTGGAAATGGAGTTTTCTAAAGATAATAATACTTAGAAATTATATTTTGGAAAGTATAATAATTTTTATAGAAATATTATGGAAAATATATACATATGTTATAATTTCCAGAAAAATTATGGTAATTATTATTTTGGAAAAAGTATATTATTTTATGAAAATGTTTTGATTTAATAGTTTTGGAAATATATTTTTGTAACCTTATATGCATACGATATATTTTTGAAAAAGGGGTAATTATGGTAAAAGATGATAATAAAGGATATGAACCGGGATGGGTTTATTTCACAGTATTGGCATCAGAGCATACCGATTATGTGCATTTATGTGAGTATATTATTCTGTTGTATAGGGTTTGATATCGGGCAGTTTCCCGAGGAGCCGACTTTGGACCGGACATTGTCTCCAGAGTTGAGTAATCGGCTAAGGTGAGGATGGATTTCCTTCAATATGTGCCTGTATTACTCAGTTATTGTGTTTGATGATTATTGCTCTGTTGGTTGTTGCATTTGCTGTGGTTTGGTTTGGGATGTTTATCCAAGTGTCCTGATTATTTTTGGGATGTTTATCCCCGTACATCGAGTTTTGGTTGTTTATCTCGGTGTCATTTGTTTAAAGTATAATGGAATAAATAATAATTGTGATCAGGATGTCGATCCTTGGTTTTGGATGGGATGTCTATCTCGGTATTTTGGTTAGGGATGTTGATCCCTGTGATTTGATTTTGATGATGATAATATAATTGTCACGTGGTAAGTAGTGGTACGACTCGATGGTTTAAGACTGTTTTGTGGTGGCCATGACCTGGGTTACTTGTGATAAGCATGTTTATGCTTGGGATGTCTATCCCGTGATTATATTTGGGATGTCTATCCCTGGGTTCTTATTTTTTGGATGTCGATCCCTGGATTCTCTTGGATTTGGTCTGGCACCCGAGATATGTTGATAACCAGGTCTGACCCCTAGCTTATCCGTGACGGGGCCCGGAAAGATAAAATTAGAAATTGGATTTTTATTTGAGTCTTTTTGGTCTTGGACCGTTTTTGGGTCAAGTCTTTCGATTTGGTGTATTTTGGCGGTTTTTCCTTGTTTTTGACCTTGAGTAATTATAGTGTTGCACATTGATTGTCTATCCTTCGTCGGTGAGCACTTCGGACTCACCCCTCACCTGCGGCTTTCATCCCGTAGGATGAGTTATTTGTGGTACAGGTTTGATGCATTCCAGACAGGCTGCGGCGTTATCCCTTGGACAGGACTCGAATCCATAGTTTGCATCTATGTCGCATACAGTGTCTTTGTGAGTTATTAAGACTTCCGCTGTGCATTATATTGCTATTGTTGGGCCATTGGGTCAGTTATGATGTTATTGATGTTTTTATTTTGGGCTGTTGAGCCCGAGTTTCTGTTGTATACATTGTATGCTGGGCTTTGTTTGGTTGGGTCGTTACAGTTCCGGCACGTGTTTACTGTGTATGGTAAATACGGGTCGGGATGTTTCATGGTCTTTTACCATACTGCTGAGTATGAAGGCAAACTCGTTGAACTCACCAAGTGAAGTTGTGAGTTTGGTACGAGTTGAGTTCAAAATTGGCATAAATTTTCCTTTTCTTTTTTCTCTTTTTCTTTGTATGAGGAATAAAAGCCCTAAAACCAGCCACCTCTTGTTTTATACCCCGTCGTCAAATTAGAATTCTAGTGTTCTTGGTTAGTAAGGGATATGATGATAATTGATAGAGACTTGGCAGAGCGAGAGTGAGGTTTCGAGTTCGAGTCTTCGCATACACAGAAAATTTTCATTTAGAGACTCGTCCACCATACTCTAGTGCATGAATTGGGTTGAATCCGAATTAGTCGGGTCAAAATTCCGAATACCAAATTGGGACCAAAAAATAAATACTTGGTCAGAATAGAGGTCGCTCACCTTAGCATCCTAGGGCGACTTAGGGCAAAAAGTGTCAATTTATTTTTTTGGATTAGTGTTAGCGTTCCTTAAAGTATTAACCTATCATAATTAGGTGCACAATCCGGTCGAATCCGGATTAATCGAGCAAAATTTCGGATATCGCATGGCAAACAAAAATAGATTTGTTTATTATCAGCCAGGACCTTCCTAACCTAGTGGCATGTAACTTGGCTTTGTGCCAAGGGATAGAGATCTGGGGTAGAATTTAGGTTTTAATAAAAAATAAAAAATAAAAAATTAATTTTATATTATATTATTTCAACCTTTGTTTTGGTCTGACCATATTTACGGTTGCAAATTTATCACGTCCTGCAACTATGTCGGTACAGAATTAATACTTCCCTATATTTTCCCTTCTTGAAAACCTATGATAAAGAAAATGCTGACACAACACCACGACTATTAAGTTGTATTTGGTCACAAAACACCACAACTTTTGGAAATGCTGTCTGTCACATCTCATCACCAGTGGCTAGAATCTAGATAATGACATTCAATTACTACCAATATAAGACGTTCAATATTTTTCAATATTTTGTTTCAAAACATAGGACGTAGTTAGGATTTTTAAAAAGCATTAAATTTATTTGTTCCATATCTATTCTTGTTTTATATCTACCCTTTATTTATCAAATTTAAAATTAAATTAGTAATTTAACTAATAATAATTAATAACATTAAATATATTTAATGAGTTTCTTAAGAGGTGTGAAAATAGATAGCACGTCTTATATTATGGTGGAATAGAAGGAGTAGTGTATATAAAATATTGGCATATTCATATTTTTAAATTCCTTTTGCATTTAATTTTTTTTGTTTTATATTCTCGACTTTCTCTTCCATTAATATTCCCCTTGCCTCATGACTATCTACTATCTACACATCCAACAAATTCCTGATGTTTCATTAGGACTTCAGAGTTACTACAAGGGGATGACATTCGGTTTCCATTGGTAGTGCTTCCGTTACATTCTATCTGTGTTGATATGGCCGATTATGGCTTTCCATCATTACTGAAGATTGTTGAGTTCAGTAATAACCTCTCTTCAAAAGGTTTATCTCAGTGGGTGTCGAAAGATCACAGAATTCCCAAAACTTCCTTCAACTGTGAAAGAGTTATACTTAGGCGCGTCTGGTGTAAAAAATGTAGCAGCATCAATTGGGCACCTATCCCAACTTGAGTCATTGTCTTGTCTCTTCCAAAAACCAGAACTAGTGTGCCAAATGAAATTGGTGGCCTAATGTTACGTGTGACTAGTAGTTAGTAGTCATAGGGAGACGACTTGTCATTCAGTTTTGGTATAGGAGTATAAATATTGGCGAAGCAATACACTGTAAACATGATTGATCAATTGGAATTGTATTGTTTTCGGCTTGGGCGTTTGCTCAAGATTTTCCTTTCTTCTTCCTTTTCTTTCTTGTTTTTCTGTTACGATCAACGGATCGTAACAATTGGCGCCGTCTGTGGCTTCCGGTCACCGTCGATGGCTATGGATCACCGACACGAACATCGTTGGTGGCCGTCTTCTCTTCCGCCAGTTTAGCCTTTGCCGTGGTTTTCGACCTCTCCATCGTTTCCACCTCTATCACCGACACCGGATAGGGTTTCAGGGCCGCGCAGTTCCTCTTTGTTACCACAATTTGCACCGGCGATTTCTTCACCTTTCTTGGCGGTTTCTTCTCTTGGAGGCTCCAACGCGGGAGTCTCTGTTCTGTACACGTCACCGGCGTCCTTCCACTCTTCGCCGTGGGGAGTAGAGCAGCGGTACGAGTACTTACCTTGCGGGTCTATGTGGTCGTCTTCAACGCCACCAGTTGCGCCTTCTGGGTTTGCCTCTTCTTCGACGACGAATCAGTTCCTTGTGCCGGATGATTATCTTTCAACACCAATAGATCAATTTTTGGCTCCCGGAGTTCCACCTTGGTCACCGACTACATTTCATCCTTTGCTGGTTGAAACGATACCATTGGCGTCACCACCTACGCCAGCTTTTACTCCATCAAATTCCAGTTACTGGTATTCTTGCCCAACTGTTCGACAAAATGCCCCAATGACTCCACATGGTTCAATCCCTCAGATTTCTTCTCCATCTGCGACGATGCAGGTGCACGTTTCCCATGGGCAACCAGCAGTTACGGCCTTTGGAGTTCAACGTTCTGGCCTTGGTTCTTTCCCTAGTTCTCCACCGCAAGAACTACTATTGTCCCCTCAGGGTGCTGCTTCATCAGAATTCCAGCATCGAGAACTGTCAATTATGCCGCAACAACTTTGCGTACCGGCGAGCAAGATGCAGCCTCATGAACAGGTTCCATTCTTTGAAACAAAAATCTTTACCATCACCGAATTGAATGAACGCAGTTATGCGCATCGTCTTTGTCTTTGGTGTGATGAAAATGATGGTCATGGGCATGCCTGTAGTCATAAATTGTGGCTGCATATAGAAGTATATGATGATAACTTGGAAAAGTTGTTGTTCACTATGGATAATGGCAGTGATGCTTGTGTACCCAAAGTGCGTGAAGTGAGTGTTTTTGAAGTCAGTGATCTCTCTTTGGTCCCCAAGGGCATTCCAGCTCATGAACTACAAATGGTGATGAGTAATGAGACAAAGAAGGAACCATATGCTGATGATGTGATTGCATTGGGCGAGTCACAGCACATGGTAGTTGAACTGGTCACTACCAAGGCAGCAGAGGAGCCAAAACATTTTTTGCCAATCACTAAAAGAGTCATTGATGAGCTTGGTGAAAGAGTGTGGCTTGGGAAGGAAAGTGGTGGATCAGTGAGGATTCAAGCATGGGGGAAATTGAAGAAAATGCAGAAGAAGAAGGTAATTGGATTTGGTCAGACAATGAGAACGAAGATGAGACTGAGGAAGCTTATGTCATCTTTTCATGTGACAAGGAAGCATGGCAAGAAAAAAGGGGATAATTTGGGTCAATGGAAGAGGTTCAGGAAGAAAACGAGAATGACCAGAAAGCTTGTGCTTTGTAAATGCAAGAAATTAGGTACAAGGAAGATGCAGAGAGAAATGGAGGTTGGTAAGTCAATGAGGAAGGAATTGAGAAAGAAGTTATGTTGGTCTGCTGGGTTATTACTTAAGAGTGTTTCACTACAGGGGCTTGAACAAAGCTTAAATTGCTTGGTTTTTGATCCGGGTGGTCCATGCTTGGGTGCCCATTCAGGTTGTATTCAAGAAGTTATTTTTTCAGTCTATTGGAGAGGACTCTTTGATATGGAGGCTGACATGAACTGTTTTGAGAAGCAGAGAATAGCTATGCAAAAAGAGGGGGAAGATAAGCTTATCATGATTTTGGAACATCAAGTTGAATCAGCTCTTGAAGTTCAAACTAATGAGTTCACAAATTGGGTATGTTTAGAAGCACAGTGCACCCCTGCATCTTGTAAGATCATGCTGTTAAAAATTTTGGATTACAATGCAGCAATGAGTGGAGCAGTGATTCATGTAGTAAATGGTGATGTTGTAGTTGGATTTAATACAGAAGCTGACTTGAAACAATTTGAGGAGAGGATAATGGATTTTCACATACAGAAGAAAGGCAAGCTTGGCAATGGAAAACTTGGTAAAGAGTTGCAGAATTACATTTTTGATCCAGGAGGAGATAAAGCTATTGAGATATGGAATTGTGTGATTACTGGAAGTTTTCAGATGCAACAAGATGATTGTGTAGCTGCTGTATTAGATGCACACGAAGCTCATGTGCATAAAAAAGTACTGATCCTTGGTTGGTGCAAAAAAAAAAAAACTTGAATTGTTACATGGAGAAATACTGCAGCGTGCTTGAATGTTTTGAAGTGGGGGTTGTTACTGATGCAACTAGCTCTTGAAACTTTGTTTTTGGCAGTAGCTTTTCAACGCCAAGTCCATTAAAGCTGCAGAATAGGGATTTCTGGTGATGCAACTAGCTTTTGGGAGCAGTAGTGAAGGCTGTATTAGAGCTTTGTCATTTGTAGCAGCGTCATTTTCAGCACAACACCCTGTTGACATTTTGTACAAACGCAACTACACCTGTGTTCTGTTTACATGGTTTTGTTCGTCAATATGTAGTGGAAGAAGTGTCATTTGGTCTCTCAATCTTGGGGTCAAGATTGCTTAAGGAGGGAGTATTGTTACGTGTGACTAGTAGTTAGTAGTCATAGGGAGACGACTTGTCATTCAGGAGTATAAATATTGGCGAAGCAATACAGCTTGGGCGTTTGCTCAAGATTTTCCTTTCTTCTTCCTTTTCTTTCTTGTTTTTCTGTTACGATCAACGGATCGTAACACCTAAACTGTCTTAAGTCCCTCTTTGTTTTGGGAGGACCAAAGGTTACAAATATTCCACATTCCATTGGTTGCCTTTCTAGGCTTGAAATTGGTGCAAATGCTGGGATCTTGAATCTCTTCCTAATTAGATTGGCAACTTGAAAAGTTTAAGAACATTTAGTCTCTCTGGATGCTCTAATTAAGATGACGACTCTTCCAAACGATATTGGCTAGTTGGAATTTCTGACAACACTTGATCTATAGGGATGCTCAAAGATAACCAGTTACATATGATGATTCTTGAATATCTTTGTCTGTAAACCTTAAATGTATGTCAGAAATTCTTCCCCCTTCTCTTATATATAAACAGCTAGATTTATGTAGGACTGGTATTGAGTGTATAGGCTCAACCATCAAACTACTTCCTCAACTACAACTCCTTTATCGAATAGATTGCAAAAGGCTTGTGTGCATGCAGGATCTTCCACGTAACCTGATACAGTTAAATGCCAACAACTGCACTTCTCTAACATCTGCTCCTTCTCCAGTTGTTCTCTTCGAATTTATATATACTTTGTGAACTGCTTCAATTTGGATCACAGTTTTATGAGTAGCAGGGTGTGCTCTTACCCAAGGCTTTGCATCCCTGGGGTTGAAATCCCGGAATGGTTCGAGTACAAAAGCTATGGATTGTGCTTCCTCTACATCAACAAATGAGGCGTCCAAAACGGGAATGGGCCTTTGCACACATTCTTGCTCCTTCCCTTCCAAACACCATTCACAGCTCTGATACTTGTTGGGATTATTATGTTTTGACAGAGGCTGGGTTTTGCATCCACTTCAAAGATTGTTGTGATTTATTTCTTTTGGAAGCAGAACACATTTTGCTATTGAATCGTGAAAAGCACGTATGTTTTGCTGGGTTGTTCCAACTCGATTTCAGGGTGATCATTTATTCTGGGCCGATCCGAGATACGAGTCCCCCTGGTATGCAGGTGAGCAAGTCCAGAGTCCATATTCTTTTCTATGATGATGGTGATGAAGAGGAAGGAGTAGGAGAAGGAGAGGAACAAACGAAGGAGACGCACCAGTACATGACGTACGCTGCATGAATTTGAGGCAACAGTCAATTTCATGAAACCAAATAGGATAAGGAAGCACATGACACACACCACTTCACTGCCTTGGAGTATTGGGACTATTTGGTAGTAAGATGGATTCCCTTGTGGCAGATATCAGGACAACCCATCAAGGGTCCTGATTGTTTAGGAACAATGTAAGACGTCGACTTATGCATCAGAAATTGCCACAATTTGTATCATCATATCTTCTTGTTGTTAATTGTAAGAGAGGATTATTTTTCTTCGCATAATATTGTATATAATGTAGCTTGTTGAAGATTGTTTTTCCTCATATTGAAGGTTGTTCCTATGTGAACATGCGGAAGTTTCATGGTTTGGATCTGAATTAATCTGATACATGCCAAAAGAGAGTTTCTTTCCAGGGAAAAAAGTATGGTGGTCTAAGCTCGGAGAAAGGACTTTATATAAACAGGACGACCATGCACATGCTGTCGAAGGTTGCAGTAATCACTATGTTTTTTTTGTTCCAGCCAGTCAGCCCTGATCCAAAGAGAACACTCCAGATTTCTAGTTGCATCCACCGCGCCATGGACCTATTTTCTAATTTTCATGTTACAGTACTTACGGTAATGTAATTATTGGTAGCAGCCATGAGATAGAATTTCTTTAAGACATGGACATGCAGGAGATTATGGACATATTATCCGAAAGTTATGAATTTGGAGCATATGTGGAAAAAAAAATTAAAAAAAATCAAATAAAATAATATAGTCTAGATTTATAGAAATAAGACATTTAATGGGCATAATTAAATTCAATCTTTAAAATTCTGTATAACTAAAAATGCAGAAACCATATATATCAGTACTTAAAAATTGTAAGCTAAACATTTGTGCTTGCATCATTGACTTCATGGCCTCCATTTGCTCCAATTTCTTGTGTATTGGCCGCCTCGAACTTCTTTCTCCTTATTACTACCAGCCATGTAAAGATTTCCAATATCAAGGCAACCGCACCCAAAGCTATGATCATCCCGGCATATGTCCGCTTCCAATAATTGTGTCCATTCGTGATCTTAAAGCCTTGAAAGATGTTGATAATGCTGAGGACTATGATAGCATAACCAAGAGAATGGTGGTAGATGGTCCAGTAGATTCTGTATTTGTGATTTGGATTTGGCTTACGAATCAACGCACTTACCTGAAACGAAAATCCAAACCATGTGTAAGTAATTAGAAGACTACAAAATTAATATGGATTTGAGTGGAACAAGGCAAAATAATTAAATGTTGGATTGGATTTTTAAAGAAAATAAGGGGAAATAAATTAAATTACCTGAACAGCTGCCATGACTAGCAAAGCTATGCCAATATTTTTGTGTTTTGAAAAGTTGATTCCTCGACTGACACTGCCAAGTTTAATACCGATTCCCCATCCCGCAACACCAAGACAAAAGGCAATAATTTGGCAGGCTCTGTGGAGGTCATACCAAGCTGGATGAACTGAATTAAACAACTTAACCGACTTAAACACCTTTAGGTATCTAGCCAGTATGGCTCCAATTGGCATCAGAATTCCCCATCCTATTGCATTTAGCATTCCATGAACCTGCAGTAAATTAAGTTAATGATTCCATTATGGTCCAAC
>JAKUCV010007440.1:0-10250 GCA_028386065.3 Turnera subulata | reverse complement strand
CTCTCTAACGTGTTTATAATTGTACTTACAATTTTAAAGAAATATTCCCCAGACATCAAACAATCCAAAACCAAAATAATGACCTCTTGCTATATTAAAGAGGCTCACTCAGCTCTTTTGAAAGTAATCATATATGCAACTAAAAAAGCTAGCATATTATCCAAAAAAATCAATTACCAAAATAATGTCCTCTCGCAGCGACGTTGAAACAGCGCTGCAACACAGGAGAAGCTAATAAAAAAATGACAACTAGGGGAAGCCGATTTAAAGGATCAGTCCACGGATTAATTGATTGTCCATCGCTAACAGTACCCAAATCAGTCCCCGTTGCAGATTTGGAAGAATAGAAATGAGTTTTTCAACCCCAATGGGTTAGATCAATTGGTTGGGGTTGTTCTAGCTTAACCAAGAGATCTCGAGTTTGAATTTTGAGAACGCAGCACTTTAGGGGTTAGAAGCGTCAACTTTTATGGTTCTAATTATAGCCAAATTAGTCTGAGCCCATTGTTATTCTTTAAAGGTGGGTTGGCTCAGGACAACAGTGCAAAAGTAAGAAATGAGTTTTTGTAATCATTGGTTGCCATTTAGAGACAGTTCCTCTATGTGCTGCATATTATCATAGGTCCTGCAACTAGAACTGAATTGCAGTTAATTTTCATCCCCACACCATGCACGGACCTGTTTTCTAATTTTCGGGTTACAAACTTACAATTACGAGTTTTGTAATCATTGGTTACAGTCATGAGAAAGAACTTTTTTAGACATGGACATGCAACCCATACAGGAAATTATGGACATTCTCCGGAAGTTTTGAATTTGAGCATATGTACAAAATTTCTTTTGCAACCTGAAGGAGCGTAAAAGCGCATGCTTAGCCATCGTCCAAGCAAAAGCAGTTTTTAACCTGGAAAAAATCTAGTATTTTGCATGTCACCCGAAGGCAAAAATATATCTTTTTCCCTCAAATAGTCAAATGGGTGAATCTTTGAGTTGGGAGAAAATGAGTTAATAATCCGACATGACAACCGGCTTCTAGCAATCACCATGCACGACCTTCATGTACCATCTCAACCAAAAACTTAAGATTGTTTTGATTTTATTAATCTTACAAAGTTATATGACTCATGAATTGATTCCAGCATATCAAGGGTTAGCTTAATTAATTCAGGTTTCAAGAGAATTCTAACTTCATGGATCGTCGTCGTTCATGATGAATAAATTGTAAATATCACTCTACTTGAATCCAAAATCTGCCATAGAAAAGTAATTACAATCACACTTTCCGGGATAACCATCTCATCTCCCCTGAACGATGTTTGGTTGCCAAATTGGTTATAAAAGAACATATATATATCTGCAGCTAAACAACGATTTTCTGCAAGGGATTTGACATTGAGGTTGCTACGTAACTTGATCAGGAAGGAAGATACTTATGACCATATCCATTGGATTTTTTGAAACTTTGAACGTTGGTGTTTCTTTTTCCCATTTGGACATAGAAAATCCTCATTTGGAGACTGGCCTACCACAACGAGATGCGCGATCTGGGTAAAGTCCGGATTTTTTTTTTATGAAAGTGAGATTTTATTACCAGCCAGTCATCAGCAAAAGTGAAAATACAGAGCCAACAAACCACCAATGATAGCAGGCCAGTGATGATGAACAAAACTTAAAAGCTAAAGAAACTAGACCAATTTGAGTTTACAGGTCATGACTTTCCAAAGTTTGATAGTATCAATACATAACAGTAAATCGTAAACATTATAGGGGAACTCCGGTTGTTTCACCTTGAACCAAGCCGCCGATCTTAACAATATGATGTCGAACAGCCTCTCCCAATCCACCTCCACTTGCTCAAAAAATCTTTTTGTTCCTTCCAGTCCAAATACTCCATACAGTTGCAAAGTACACTGTCATCCATGAAGATGTAGACGACGATGATCCAGAAAAAAGGAACCATTGTGAGTACAAGTCTTCAATACAAGAATCTATATTGCCAAAACTGTGTTCACACTCCAGAAACTGAATGGAAAACCAAAAAAATATTGGGTTGTAATACTAAGTCCAAGTATATTTGACCTTTTCACTGCCGGATTGTGTGAATATAGCTAAAACAGCAAAATAACTTCAGTCTACCTTTATATAATATAATAGTGATAATTTCGTTTCACATCTTAGCATTACTGGCTAGAAAATGACATTCAATTGACTTTGAAAAGCTCCTACTACAACGGAATTTCTTTCCTTGGCTCGGGGATATCAGCTAGAGCACTTCTTTGATAAGTCTCTCCATGCACCATCGGAATTTCTTTCTAACAATCTAAGTCAATCCGGCATATCAACTATGGGTGTAATAGGGTCAAAGTGTTCTTGGATGGGTCGTTGTTTCTGCTTCAGAAAGCGTCCTCCCTCAGATTGTTAGTGCTGAGAAAGCACATGTAGCATGGGAAAAGCATCGCACTGCCAAGGCCTTAAAGTCGAAGATTCATGACCTCAAACATCAATTGGCCACCCTTCAACGTGGCACTGAATCAATTAAAGTTTATTTACAAAGGGTCAAAACAATTGCAGATAAGCTTGCTGTGCTCCAAAATTCAGTTTTCTGATGATGATCTTGTAAGTACATCAAGAATGACCCGTGTCCCGCATACCGTCCTTTTGTCAAATCAATTGATGCTATTCATTAGATTATGACAACCTTTTTTTTTTTTGATACTAAGATTATGACAACCTTATATCAATAAATTCAATCTTTCAATGGATTAATCACATTTTTCAACTTTGTGTTTGTCGTTTAAGACATTTTTCATCCCTCTATTACAAAATGCACATGTTACATCCTTGTTTGGAATTTCTTGGATTTTTTTTTATTTTCTCCCAATTTTCCATCCGAAAATGCTGACATGTCATTAGGAAATTAGACCCACATCAAACCAACCCCGCAACCCAAAATTTGATGATGATCTTGTAAGTACATCAAGAATGACCCGTGTCCCGCATATCGTCCTTTTGTCAAATCAATTGATGCTACCCATGTTGGGTTAGATTATGACAACCTTATATCAGTAAATTCAATCTTTCAATGGATTAATCACATTTTTCAACTTTATCTTTGTCGTTTAAGACATTTTTCATCCCTCTATTACAAAATGTACATATTACATCCTTGTGTGGAATTTCTTGGACTTTTTTTATTTTCTCCCAATTTACCATCCCAAAATGCTAACATGTCATTACGAAATCAGACCCACATCAAACCAACACCGCAACCCAAACCACACCTACCTGAACCTTTTTCTATACTAGTTTGACCCATTACCGAGTTTGAGATTGACAAAAACACCCCCATTTCTTCCTCTTTCCTTTCTATGCTCTACTTGGGTCGTATTGCGACTAGCCTCTCAAGGCAATAAAGCTAAACGGGACGATTGTGGGGAATTCAACGAGGAGGACAGCGACCTATCACCATACACTATCACCATACCAAATTGTTGCCTTTCTCTCTCTTCCCTCTCCTCTTTCCCGATTAGCCAAGGAGTAACCATGGGCACAACAACCCCGGCACCGCCATCTAATTACTATTAGTAGATTTGGACAAATTTGTATTGATGTGGATTGTTGATGGGTTGGTGTGTTGGGTTATGGATTTGCTTTGTCGTAATTATGGGTTGAAGATTGATCTAGGTTTGATTGCTACAAAAAGTTACAATGTTAATTTTGGTAGGATGTTGCGAATCACTGGTGATGTTGTTTTGGTGAGCAACGGTGTCGGGAGCAGTGATGTTATTGGTGGTTAGAAGGTAGTTGGCGATGATGTTGTTGATGGTGCGTTTTGATGCTTGCCAATGCGGTGTTGATTGTGTATTGGCCTTGGATTTGCCAGCAGTGCGTTGCGTTAATGTTGCCAACTGTGCTGGTTGTGGTGTTTGATTTTTTTTTTTTCTTATACCTTTGATTTAGGATTGTTTTTTTTTCATTACATAGTTATAATTAAGATAAGGATGGAAAAATATCGGAAAAGAATATGTTTTAATAGATTGCAAAAAGGAGTGTTAGTCAAACTTTAAAATTTTGTTTTATACAATATGCACAAAGGACACTTTTTTAAAAAAATAAGAACACTTTTGTTATTATTTCACACATTTTTTTATTATTATTTTGTATCAATTATTAAATAAGATTGGGGCAATACACACGAATAATTATATCCTTTCCTTCTTTTATTTTTCATTTTTTCTTTCTGAAGTTCCCATCACCTTTAATTAATGTCAGACCAAAAATGTATAGGAAACTCAACTTATTTGGCCCCACTCGAGTAAAATATGGACATGGATGTGAAAGAATCTTTCTGCAAAGATTAATCTCCACTCGAGTAAACTGTAAATCTTACGCAAACTGTACATGAATGTGAAAGAATCTTTTTTTACACTCTAACCTTTATGATTCCTCTAGAGGATACAGCAATGTATCAGTGGAGACTGACTTACAGGTCCTGTTCAATGCTATTGAAGGAAGTTCTCCTATCCCATGGGAGATTTACACTGTGATTCAAGAAATCAAGTATCAGGTGGGACAGATAGATAACTGCAGGATCTTTAAAATTCCTAGATTAGCCAATCTAGCTGCAGATTGGGTTGCCAAACATGTATCCCAGTTACAGTATAATGCGGGCTGGATTCTTTTACAACCTATACCTCTGATGAGGGTGCTATGTAATGACGTTTCAGAATAATATGAATATTATGATTTTCGACAAAAAAAAAAAAACCTTTATGATTCCGTTAAAGATAGGCTGGCCAGGACACCAACGCCAAAACAAAAAAAAAATGAAAGAATCTTTTTGTAAATCTTTCTGTAGAAATTACAGAACTGTAAAGATTACAAAAAGATTCTTTCACATCCATGTTTACTCGAGTGAAAGAATCTATACGTTTTTTGTCGGTGACTAACTTGACTCAGGTTTATGATAATAAAAACAAACAAAAACATTGACCCAAGCTGCCCACCTAGTTATTATGGGTGTGTATATCTCTCTACTTCCTCCTACACACAAAAAACACATAGTACACTTTTTTGGTTTTAGGAACAACAGTGGCTCTGTTCTTTTTCGTGCTCTCTCGTCACGCATAAACTGGAACAAAATAGGAGGTATGGGTTGGTGAGTGTATCATCCAACCTGTTTTTTTTGTTTTTAAAAAATTTTAAGTGTTTATTTTTTGTTCTCTTTGGTTAACAAGCAAGTCGTGTGATAATTTGACTACTAATACTACTACTACTTTGTTTTCGTTTTTTTTAATAAAAAAGAAGAAAGAAATTAATCGACTAACACAGGTTTGTTTTCCAGCCTCAGTTATAGTAAAAAAATGATTCCACTCATTTTGTGAGCTTTTTTTTCGTCTATATAATTTTTGCAGAATTAATTACATACGCCTAGTTTACCGTTCTAGTCATTTTGTGTGTTTTTTTGGGGGTGTCAAATTGTAAAATCCTATTTTGTTTGCTTTTATTTTTTTGTGAAAGTGGGATGTGGCGAATTTGTTTTTTCTTTTTGTCCTTATGACTAACCCTATCTGATCAATTTCTTTTTTTCTTTTTTCCTAATTCATGTTTTCATCATCAAGTGCTTCAAAATCCAAATATTGAAATATTCCTTAGACCAGTGTCTAGTATAGGCTTCCATGAGTGCACCACTGCTTTTTACATGGAGGTCTGGATTGTAGAAAGGAATAAGATGCAAAGTAGACAAATAATTCTTGTTCTTATTTTGTTTTCCTTGAAGGGTTCAGTGAATTGTTCACTTTTCAGTCTGTGATTCTACTACAGGAGGATTTGAAAATAGTGTAAACTACTCATGGAAGCTGACAGATTTTCCAAAGGTATCTGAAGAGAGAAGAGCAGGTTCTCTCTGGTAGTTCACCTTATGCATTCTCTCTTTGCATGCTGTAGTTTGTTCATTCTTTCAGTTTGCCTTCTTTGAGTTCGATGGCATTAAGGGGTGCGGTTTAAATCATAATCGCTTTTATTGTGTTGTAATGACAAAAGCCTGTTACATGATTCTAATCTTCTTTTGTTTGTTGAGGAAACTGTTCCTTAATGATTAGGGTAAATCGTATATATAGGGTTTGTAGTATTTCAAAAGTATCGTTTGGGGTCTGTACTATTTTTTGTCCCTTTTATGGGCCTATAATACTTTTATTTTTCGTCCCTTTAGGGGTCTCGGGTCCACGTCATCAACGGGGCTGCCCGAGACCCCTAAAAGGAACGAAAAATAAGAGTAAAGACCCGTAAAAGGGACAAGAAATAGTGCAGACCCCCAAACGATACTTTTGAAATAGTGCGAACCCTATATATGCGATTTACTTGGAAAAAAACTCGTGTACAACCCCTAGAGAAAACTACCGTAAAATCGAAAATGGTCATAACTTCTTGTTCGGAACTCGTTTTGGTTCAATTTTTTTCCTCATTCTTATTTTAACATGGACTAATGGATAGTATCAGTCTCCACACTTAGCTCGAAATTTGTAAAATTCGCATAAAACTCGTGCCGTAAATTCGAAAATGGCCATAACTTCTCGTCCGGAACTTATTTTGATTCAACTTTTTTTTCTCATTCTTATTTTAACATGGTATAAAAGATAGTATCAGTCTTCACTCTTATCTCGAAATTTGAAAAAATAGCAAAACCTGATATTCTAACCCCTAGGGAAAATGATCGAGAACAAGAAAATGACCATGATGAGTAATTAGCTCCGGATGAGAAGTTATAGGGTCCGTTATTTCAGAAGTATCGTTTGGGGGTCTCTACTATTTTTTGTCCCTTTTACAGGTCTGTACTCTTATTTTTCGTTTCTTTTAGGGGTCCCGGGCAGCCCCACTGATGACGTGGACTGCCCGAGACCCCTAAAAGGGACGTAAAATAAGAGTATAGACCCGTAAAAGGGACAAAAAATTATATAGACCCCCAAACGATACTTTTGAAATAGTACGGACCCTATATATGCGATTTATCCTAATGATTATAACCAGTGTTATCAGAACCGGACCAGCCCGGCCGGTCCGACAGGTTTGACCGTGATTCAAGGGGTAAAACGGGTTTTTAAGGTGATTGGACCAGGCAAGGAAGCGGCCCGGAAAAAATCGAATGAACGGCCCAGTTTTTTTATGACCTGTAGGAACCGACAAAAAACCGGGAATCGGACGGTTCGCTGCTCCATACAAAATAAAATAATTTCTTCGCCAATTTTCTTTCCCAGATCACGCATTTGGTTTGGAAAAACTTACACAGTCTCTCTCTCTCAAAACGGGAAAGAAAATTGGGAAAACCCCTAAATTCCCAATCTGATTTCAATCTCCCTCTCCTATCCAAACCACCATATATCAAGCAAGTAGAGCACCAACGACAGTGTTCTCTCCATCAATTTCCAATTTCTAAGTGAACGGTGAGTCTTCTCTGGCTTTTTTGTGTTTTAAGTGAAGATACCCAAACTGCAGAGAGTAGGCACAAATTAGAAACCGCATCTCCTCCCCAAAAAGCTTGACACTTATGCTTTGGCGAATTGTGCTTTGGGTAAGACCCCCACGTGGGTAAGCCACCAAGATTGGAATACGAGAGACTTAATGACTTAGTCTATGTTCACTACAATCTAAGGTTGCAACAAAGGTAAAATTTGCATTTGATTTTATCTCCATTTATATATATCTACATATTTATATTAAAATTACAAGTTCACAGATCAATGCATTTTTGTATTGTTCTCATGTAAGAAACACAATATTCTTTCCATGCTAACATCATATTTTTTTTTTCAGAAATTTGTTTAAGGGAAGAAATTATGATCCGATTGATTTTGAGGCATTTAGTACGAATGATGATTGGATTTTAATAGAAGAGCCTACAGATTTGACAAATGAAGAAGTGGAGACTTTTAGACAGGAGTTAGCGTCATGCACAATTCAAGATGCTACTAATGATGGTAATCAACTGTGTTATTAATTTTTTGTATTTGATATTTACTTTTCTTTAGCTATTATTTATTAAAATATATATATGATTATCAAACTTTTTAAATTTGTAGATGAATTAAACATAGACAATCTTGATATTGATGATGAGAATGAAGATGCAAATGAGAATAAATTGGGAGGTGAACGTGGTACTTCATTGGGAGGAGGCTATCAAAGCAATTTATTTGGTGATCCAGCAGCAAGTTCTCACTCAGAAGGCTTATTTGAGAGAAGTCAGTGGGATCATCTTTAGAATTGTTATCTTTTTATAAATGTAATCATGGTCAGAAACTATTTTGTAATTCCAACAGGATTGTGTTTTTACTTTTTTGAAATGAAATTTTATAAGTGAAATAACTAGAGTACATGTACTCGTGTACATGCCTCCAATAGGTAAATCATCAACAAATTTTGATTATTTAGTTGGGATATTACTATTCCGGTTCACTTAATTGAACCTCCCGGTTTGACCATTTGAACCTCCGGTCGGACCAGTGAACCTTGATTTGCAGCCTTCAACAGTTCTATGGCCGGTCTGGTTCTGATAACACTAATTATAACAATTATGGGTTGTTTACTTGTTCTATGTAAACTTTTTCCTCATCCCAATTGAGTTTTAGTTAGCTAGTTGAACCACAGTGATGTGAGATGGATTGTTTCTGTCCTTTTTTTTTCTTTTAATAATTGGCTTTAATATCACTCGAGATCATATTAATGTTCACCAATGTAAAACTTTCCCTGTTTGTCACGG
The DNA here is from genome assembly GCA_028386065.3 of Turnera subulata. NCBI lineage: Eukaryota > Viridiplantae > Streptophyta > Magnoliopsida > Malpighiales > Passifloraceae > Turnera > Turnera subulata. Next base: position 1,495 of record JAKUCV010007440.1, on the reverse strand, counting down.
ATTTTTAAATTATGGAAAAAGAAAATTACATTTCTTGTCGGTTTGTTTACTGTGTTTTTCAATTGTCTTTTTGCATGATGATCTGCAATTGCTAAATCATCAATTCTTTTTTTTTTTTTAAAGATGGACACACGAATAAATATACCCTTCCTTTTTTTTTTTTCTCCTCTTTTTCTCACAGAAAGATCCTTTCTCATTCAAGACCACAGTTTTCTCGGGTGGGGCCAATAGTTGTGTTTCATAAATAAGTTCGAGGAGACTATACATTAAATATTATCATTTACTGCAAGCTGGTAAATGTAAGGGAAATTCCCAAAAGCACAAAACATTTCGAACCTTAATAGTCCGTTTGGTATTATGGAATTTAATTCAATCCCAAGAATTGAAATCAATTCCTTAGTTTGGTATAATTCTAGTTAACTTAAAATAGGAATTGAATTCTAATTTTTATTTTTACATCAATATTTTGATAATATTTCAAATCCAAACAAAATCTATCGGATTTGAAATTCAATTCCATTGGAAAAGTATTGGTATGTCTAAATGACAAAAATGACCCTATACTCTTATTTTAATTTTTTTTAGCAAAAGGACAACTTAAGTAATTTTAGCAATTCAATTGATGATTTGATTTATACCAAACATTGGAATTGAATTCAATTCCTCATTATCAAAAAGTATACCAAACATGAGAATTGATTTCATAATGAATTCAAATTCTAAATTTGTAATGATTTGAATTCAATTCCAATTCTAAATTTATACCAAACTGACTAAAAGGTTGAATTCCATAAAAAAGAGAAGTGTTGGTCCACGGACTCACGCGGTGCCCTCCTCTCTAAGACCCATGAAGCCCAAATCTTCAAACGGGCCACATGGGTCACTCAAAGCTTGGACAGGGCAGGCCAGTAAGCAGCCTACCAAACCAAGACCCGACCCATCAGGCTGACTCAATGTTCCAACACCTCATGGCTCCCACTTGGGTTACAAGTTAGAGTTACCAAGCTCGGCCATGGCTCTTGGTCTTAAGGTGGGTTAATATGGTGCAAATGTAAAGCACTTTTTGGAAGAAGTGGGATGTAGAAATGAGGAAACCTCGTGTGCCATTTTTGCAGTACACAATGGGTCCGATACCTTTCTCTATCATTAGCACTTTTGACCTAAACATAACCTCTTTTTTTCCCATTCAAGATATATCAGAGATTTGCCCGTCACTAACTTGAGTCAGGTTTATGATAAAAAGAAAAAGGAAAAGAAAAAGTAACTTAGGTTGTCCACCTAGTTATTTTGGCTGTGTCTCTCTCTCTCTCTCTATAAGACTGACAATTATTGTACGGTAGGAAGTCCAGTTTCTACTACTTACTTCCTCCTACACAAAAAAGCACATAGTACACTTTTTTAGTTTTAGGAACAACAGAGGCTCCGTTCTTTCTCGTGTTCTCTCGTCTACGGCTAAACTGGAACAAAATCAGGGGGTGTGGGTTGGTGAGTGTAT